>JAVJIF010025025.1:0-48033 GCA_038442645.1 Agave tequilana | reverse complement strand
CTTGGCTTCCAAGCATGTGAGTCTTATGATGGAGCAGAAATACAACAAAGAGTTAACTTGAAACTTTGTTAAACAAAATTGTTAAAAACATAACTATATATATTTTATTATCATCAAAACTAGGGCTAATGGCCTTTGGGCCAACAGTCTCTTCTCAATGTAGCTGTGTAGCAAGGGCTAGACGGGACGCTCCATAGGGAAGGATGCAATGGAAGCGTTTCGGAATGAATTCTCTAACAAATAGCTTGAAAAAAGAATTATGATTGTAAGCAAAGGTTTTATAAATAGAAAGAACAGCATAGCTAACTAATCATCTACCATAACCAAACACTAGTCTATCAAGAATAAATATCATGTTGAACCTATAAAGATTAACCCTAGATTATTGCTTTAAATCTAAGAAAGAAAAGTAAGAAAGAAAGTAAACCCTGATTATAATACACTAGATAAAATAAAGCATTGGTTTATCGAAGTCTCAAAGTATAGCATAAGAAAAGTAGTTTTAACTTAATGTTAAGACATAAAGTATCTAAGTATAAAAGCAAGAATAATTATTAAATAGTATACCCTAAAGCTAGTTTCTCAATTTATGACTAATCTTCATGAATTATTTATCGACTCTACGGTTCTAATATGCATAAAGTTCAATTAATTTATTTTATAGACCTAGGTTTTAGTTGGTGGAGTGATTAGCAAGCTATGAGAGATTTAGTAACATATTCTTGGTGGAATTAAGCATGGTATTTAAAAATTGCATACAAGAGATAAAACTAGAACAAAGAAAATACAAAAAAAATAGCAAAGAGATTGAAAGAAAATAATGACCTCTTATTGAATCTGTCACCAACTTAGTACAAAGCCTTCTCCTTTCTTCAACTCTTCTACAAAGTTAAAAAAAAACTAGAAAATAACAAGTAAATTTAGAAAGAAAGAGGATCTAAAGGAAATCCTAAGCTTAAGCTTTTAAAATCTGCTCTTTCTCTGTTACTCTGCAGGGTTATTTATAGGAGATTTGGGACGTAGAGTCCCATATGAACACTGCACCTCAACCACCACACCAGCTGCCACCAGACTGCCGCATTTCCATTTGCCGCGTTTCCACCATATTTTCATGGAGACTGGTCACGCAATTTGGCGGGTGGTTTCCTCTGGTCCGTCCATCGGTGATCTATCCTCCGAATCTTTAGTAAATCTTTGAAATTTTGAAATACAATGATCTTCTAGATAACTTGGAGATCAAGTTCTCCCCAATTCCGAGTTAAATTCAGATTTCTCTCCTTTTATCTTTATCTTCTGGTGCAAGCAACCAAATTTAAATAGAAGTCCACCTCTATCTTTAATTAGATGAGGATTCATCTTATTCTATCCTTCTCCTCCTCTAGTTTTAAATCAAATTAATTTAAAACCCAAATTTAAATGAGATAGAAAAGATGCTTCCTTTTCTTCCCAATTAATTTTTATTTTCTAATTTTTGTGGGCTTTCTCTTGGATTATAGAGGCCTGCACATCACTAAATAATAAATGAATTAAATAGTAATATTTTAACAAAAATAAACTGAAAATATGAATAATAATATACATTATTGATGACCAATCATTCACACATGATAGCAATGAATATGGAAAAGAAATGACAACTGGATGAAAGAGGGATAAGAGTACCAGTAATCAAGAAGAGAGGAACTCCAGCTCCTCGCAAAGCGTACGAGCTCAGCAACACCTGATGAAGGAAATAAGACATCCAATCTGGATGTGCAAATTCAGGGTCGTCAGAAAGTAACCCAATGAGTGTGTAAGATAAGGGGAAGGTGCTCGTGCGTATAAACAATGTGTACAATAACTGAATAATAACATGGACAAGTTGTAGGTAAAGCATACCACTGATAAAATAAACAACTGATGTCAAGATGTGTAACCTGATATATGTTACTAGTCTGGTAGGTTATTATAAACTTAGCTAATATAGTACTTAGCTGTGTCCCATACCACAGTCGTTTTCTCACATAATAAACAAGATTATCGTTGTTGTAAAGTTGCCTGCCAATGTAGTGCATGTGTTTTGGAAGGGTACTGTGCATGCCCAGTACTACGGTCTAGCACCCCTGACGCTGAATCAGGACAAACCGCAAGGCTCTAATAACTGAAGACTACAACCTCACACAAAAGACAACTGTGTATCGCCGTAATCCGGGTATAGCCCTGATAATTAACAACTGAATAACTAGGTAGCCAGTACTACCTTGGTTTTCCATGGTGGAACCCATAACTCGGTATACCATAATAAGTCCTCCAAAATATGCGACATGCATCATCAGCAATTACCCATGTTTCCTAGATTATGGTGTCTTTTATTAACAAGTAATGATATGAATTATTATTTAAATAAAAATAGTGACCGGATATCTCCAACAACTGATGATGAAAATAATAACCGATAACTGAATAATTAATAACTACTATCTTACAATTGAATAGCTATTAACTGACATCAGATGGAGGATACTGGAGATATAAAATCACTAATCACAACTAGATCAATTACAAGATCAAAATCCAGTGTATGATATACCATAACGAGTCCAAAGTCAAAAGTGGCAAATAACAACCATGAATGATGCAGATAAATGCTCAAATGCTCAAATTAACTACTAAATTAATATAGACGCTCACTGATATCTCGTGAAATGATATGTATAATCATACTGGTAAAATAAATCAGATGGCCACATGAAATAATACAAGTAAAACGCAAATACCTATTGACAATGGTAAATAAGGAAATAACACAAAAGCAAACACTCATATGAAATGATGCAGTTTTGGATCCGAATTGTTATCTGATCTTCACTGCATGAATCGGTACGAATCCCCAAGTCAGCTCGTATGTCGGTCTTAGAATCGCCTGACTATATGAGTTTTAGAATCATCAAAATAAAGAGTCATTGTACCCTTGAGCAAACAATCTCCCTATTTTTAATGATGACAAAACTCATGAGTTATATAAATAAAATATGAAGAAGCTTCAAGAGAATCTCCCCTGAAATTATGCATAAAAACAAAAAAGTATCTACTTTACCCTTAACAAAACTTTTATTTACAAGAAAATTGCTAAATCTCTCATACCAAGCTCTTAGAGCTTGTTTCAAATCATATAAAGCCTTTTCTAATTTAAAAACATGATCGAAATGTGTAGAGTTAATAAACCCGAGGGTTGTTCAACATACATCTCCTCATCTATATAATATTAAGAAAAGTATTTTTTACATCAATTTGAAATAAATAAAATCTTTAAAAGCGACAAAAGCAAGAGTCATACGAATGGCTTCGAGCCGTGCAACAGGTGCAAAGATTTCCTTAAAGTTGATTTGTTTGACTTAATTGAACCTTGGGCCACTAACCAAGCCTTGTTTTTATCTACATTACCTTACTTATCCAACTTGTTATTAAAGAATCATTTAGTACTAATGTTGGTCTATCACGGAGCCTAGGAATAAGCTTTCAAACTTGGTTACATACAAATTGATTGAGCTCCTCTTACATGGCAAGCAACTGATATAAGTGAACTTTAGCCTCGTGAATATTCTTGAGTTCAATGTGAGAAATAAAGGCACAGTGTCCACAAATATTATGAAATTTGGATCGAGTGGATACTCTCTGAGATATATCACCTATGATGAGATTTTTGGGATGACCTGAAGTATATCTCCAATTCTTCAGAAGTGGTTAAGTAGGTTGAGTTTCTTCTTGCACTTCTCATGCTTGACCACTTGGTTCTTCTCTTCGATTTTCTTCTTGAGTCAGTGATTCCTTCATAGATATCTTTTCTAAATCTTCACCTAATGAATCAATTTGGCAGTTTATAATATTCTTCACAAAACATTTAGATTCATTAAACTTTACATGCTTGGATTCTTCGATAGTAAAAGTGATCTACTGAAAACTCTATAAACTTTGTTAGAGTTAGAATTACCTACAAAAATAGCTTCATATGATTTAGTACCAAACTTTCCTAGATTATCCTTAGTATTCAAACAAAACATTTACAATAAAAAACTTTAAAATATGAAACGTTTAGTTTTCTCAAATGATAAATCTCAAAAGGGATTTTGTTCAATTTTTTGTGAAAATGTATTCTATTTATAATGTAACATGATGTGTTTATGGCTTGGGCCATAGATATTCATGAATTCTATATTCATTGATTATAACCCTAGTTATCTCTTGGGAAGTTCTATTCTTCCTTTCGAAAATTTGTTGTATAGTTTTAGGACATAAAAGGTCATGTTTAATTCTATTTTTTCACAATAAGTAATAAATGAGTAATTGATAAACTCACCACCTCTATCACTTCGAACATGTAAAATCAGAAATATCTTTTCTTTTTCAATCCTTTTTCGGAAAATATTGAAAAATGAGAAAGCTTCATTTTGTTGTAAAATGAAAACCCAAGTAAATCTCGTAAAATCATCAACAAGGATATATACAAAATGGTTTTCACTTAAACTTTTAGATTGGTCGGACCAAACAAATTCATATGTATTAATTCTAATGGACAAGATATCATAAGTTCTCTAATTGATTTGAAAGAAAATATGGTTTGTTCTCCAAGTTGGCACGCATCACAAATGCGATTTTGATTTAAAATTTCAACTTTAGAATACTCTTCACAACTTCCTTTGAACCTATATAAGATAGATGGTCAAAAGATATATGACCTAACCTTCTATGTCACAATCATAAATCCTCATTTATGGCAGATAAACAAGTGACATTGCAATCTAATTTGAACATATCGATAATATAAACATTATTTTCACGAAACCAGAGAGCACACACGAATTATTCTTTTATCAATAACATCACAATAAGAATCATCAAAAATCACTTTTAAACCTTTATCACACAATTGACTAACACTTAAAAATGATGTTTAAGTCCATCAACTAAAGCAATATTGTTAATTAAAGGGGACGTATCAATTTGATGTTACTTATATCAATAATCATTCCTTTGGAATATCTCCAAAGGTAACAGTGCCACCTTCACTAGACCTTGATAGATTGCAAAGTTATTGATATCATATGTTATGTTCGTGAGTAATCACTATCAAAGTACCACCGCTCCCTACGTCTTGAGGTCTTGTCGTGTACTTAATTTGAAGTAGAGGTTGATTTTGGTGCCCAAATATTTTAAATCCTATAATGTTAGTCTTATGAACTCAAACATGATCGTTTGCAATATTCAATCTATCGTAACAAAATTGGCGAAGTGATCTTTTCGGCCACAATATGTACATGATACACCTTGGCATACATGAAAGCATCATGTGCATTGTGAGCATGATGAGCATGTTGTGTGTGAGAGAGAGCATGATTTGTGTGGAAATATGTGGGGGGTTTCATTTGAGTATGCTCTTTAGAAATATGGATTCTTATCTAGCTTTATCAAACTCATATTTCTTTAAAATATTGCTCAAAGTATTAATTATTTTCAGTAAAGAAATCTCATTTTCATCAATGTTAGGAAATTTGGCTTTGCAAGAAACTTTATTAGTATCAATTTCCTTTTGGTATTTTCAAGAGAATTAACTAAATCTCCTTTTTTTCAAAACAATGTTTAATTTATTTCACAAAACCTCATTTTCTTTCTTCATTTAAATACTGCATTTGAGCAAATCATAATTTTGTGAGAGTTGTTCAAAACCATCACTAAGTTCATTAATCGATAAATCCGCATCATCTAAAGAAGGATCTGAACATAACTTGGTTGTGTTGTTATCATTTGCCATGAAACGTAAGTTTGTGGTGTCAACATCTCCATAAGATTCGCTTTCAAATCCATGTTTTCTTTATTTCCTTTTTCTTATGTGGATTATTTGATGCGGAAGCCTTGCTCTTCATGTCAGGACAATTCGCAATGAGGTGGACTAGCTTCTTGCAATTGTAGCAAAGGCTAATCTTCTATTCTTTATTTCTTACCTTGCCATCTCCCTTTATGGTTGTTGATCCTTCCTCTTTTGTGGAACATCCAATGAACATTCTTCACAAGCAAGGACAGTTCTTCATTGTCATCTTGTTCAAACTCTTTATCATCATCGTAGAAGGTCGGGGTGACTTTGAAAGAGATACTCTTCTTCTTTTGTGGAGCTTTATATTCTTTAATTTGTCACTCCATTAATAAGTCGATTAGTCCTAAATTTGCATATCTTTTATCACATTTTCACATTTATTTTGAATAAAATTATATTCATTCATGGTCTCTTTGTTTTTTTAGGTCCATGGCTTAAGTGGAGAAGAAGCCCAAAACTCCTATTTATTTGAGATTATTAAAGTCTAAATTGAAGCCCAAAAGATTGAAGCTCATTCTGCTGTCGCTCAGAGAATATTCCAGAAGAATATAAGCTTCTACAAATACACTTAAACAGTGCCAACCTGCAGCCTCTGATGCAAGCCTAACGACCGCAACTTTGCTGTGTTTCATGGCAAAATCCACATAATTGCGGTAATATCAGGGTCGTGGTCTAGTGTTTTTTCTTCCACGATTGTGATTCATCAAGGCTAGGATTTTTTGCCTATAAATACTCCCTTTGGCCATCAGGGATAAGTAGTTAAGAGAATTTAGGGTTTTTTCTCTAGGATTTTATTTAGTTCTATTGTATTTCTTTCTTCTTTGTTTTAGACTAGAAAATTTAGAGTGTGTGTGTTACTGTAAATTGATAGTGATAATCAATACACGTTAGCTCCTTCCTCTTCTAATTCTTGGCTCTTTTACATGCTTCTTTCCATGCAAGTAGTGTAGTATTGTTTAATTTCTTGCTTCTTTCTGTCATGTCTAACTAACTCTATTATTGTATGGCTAACTAATTACTAACCCACTATTTTCTAATATCTTGATGACAATCCAAATGAATCAACAAGCATCACAATAAGTCATGTGCGAATAAGAGCTATAAATAGCTTAAGATGAAGAGTCCTAACTCTGACTTACTAACAAGCAACTAACTTTTAAATTTCATGCTTAACCTTTGAGTTGTTGATGATTTATTGGATGCACTAACATTGTTTGTTTTCATAAATTAGATTATTCCCCATTCATTCTTGCCGATACCGATAGTGCACTTGTACCCCATTCTCGCCTTTAATCGGATCTTGATGGGGTGACGTTTAAGTTTTGTCATATGAAGCTAGGTGATGGAGAAGGACTTTCATTCAAACCATACAGTGAAAAGTCCGTATACACAAGACTTATGATTGCCTTGGATCCAATGTGAGGCAATGCCATCAAGAGGTTAGTGGTTAGTGGGAGTATTTAGTAGAAAGTTAGCATTGCACTTTTCTTATTTGAAAACCCCACTTCACTTTCTCAATCACTTCTAAAACTTATTTTCTTTTGTTTTCGTTTTTACTCCACAATACATTTTCATTTCAAATTCTTAAACCATTTTCTTTTCTAGTTTTAAAACCACACATTTTCACCACTTTCTATTTCCCCATTTTACATTTTCTTAATCGCTTTTCACATCACACTCCTATAAACAAGTTCTTTTCATCTTGTTTTCACTTTCACCAAAAACCACGTTCACAATTTGTCTCTTTTTCTTTTATTCATATTTAAAACTAAAAAAAATCTCTAACAAAAGTAAAGAAACTGGACAAAAGCTTCTATCGCCCCCCCCTTGTGGATACGACCCGCATAGCTGATTTGCTATTACGTTAGTTTCGAGGAAGCTACAAGCACAGTTTAGCACCACAACTGATTTTTGACAATACACATTTTTGTTCAACGCTTCGTGCTCGAACAAATTTTTGGCGTCATTGCCAAGGAGGGGTTAATGGTTCTTTCATATTTATGCAAAAGATATCTTCTCTGTTTCTGTGTGTAGAAGCAGGAATCAGGAAACTATTTGCTACAGAATACATATAAGTGCCTTTGGGATCTGCTCTTGAAAATCGACCAAGTGCTCTCAGAATTATTGTGCAAATGCGACCAAAGCCGCGTTTTCGCGGCAATTAGAGTGAACTACTCACTCTGTTTTTTTGTAGGTGCTGCTGAAATTGCAAATACTGCTTTTTGCAATCATTTTTTCTTGTATGTCTCACCTTGTTCATTGCTTATAATCAACAGTAACTTAGTTGTTGCAAAATTAGAAACCGATTTAAACTCTTGAATTTTAGGGCACGTGTCTTTCTAATTCTTTTAATTACTATTGAAGAGTGCTGGAGTAAGATACATGAGCATTGCATTTAGAATAGGATTAATACTTTAGGCAATTTATCATTTGAGTGTTATCTTATTTTGAATATTACACACTTGTACAAAATTGACTTTAAGGGCAAATTCCAATAAACAAAATAAGGTGTGAAACTCATTACCCTCTCTTAGCCCAAAAACCATCTTCAAGAGCACTCACAGTCCTAAGCCTAAACTTAAATTTGATAGATGTTGGCTGATTTGTCTACAATTCTGCATCATCATATCATATTTTCCTTCTCTGTTATGAATAAAACATCGCTTCTGAACCGCGTTTTGCTCTATTTTGTCGATAATCTGGAGTTTAAGGCAAAGTCAGAATAAAAGCCTAATCAAACCTAATTTCAGGTAATTAAATCATATTTCTTGGAGACCAAGCTAGAGAGATTTTAGAAGATACATTGAATCCAGAAATTGAGGATGAAAAATTATCAAGCACCAGAAATTCAAAGAAGCTTCTAGAAGCGAGATGGACCAACTGGCAAAAGATCAGGGACTGGATTCCTGATATTACAGTGTTTCCTCTGGGTTGCCGTGGTAAAATCAGTGCCCCATTCCTCGATTTTTGACAGTGGCTTCGTCTCATCATCTAGAGTCTGTATTTGCCTATAAATACTGCATTTGAGGGCCAGAAACTAGGATGGAGAACTGTAGGATAGGGTTTTCTCTTTATTAGTGTAATGTAGTTCTTCTTATTCTTCTTTTGTATTTTTATATTTTTTTTAGATCATGTATTAGGGTAGAGTTGATTCAGGAGAGAGAGAGAGAGATTGATGTAATAGAGAGTGATAATCTATGAAAACTTCCTCCTTTGTTTTCCATGATTTTTTTTCAACCTCTAACATGACTACTAGCTGACTTTCTCTCATGGTGATCTAACTACTAACTACTAATCATCTAACCCCTTACTTGATAATCCACATAAATTTAATAGCCTTTACAAGGCCTTACTCTTGCAAGAGCCATTGATGGTCATGATGATGTGTCTAACATCTAACTTGCTAACTTAATAACCAGCTAACTCTTTTAATTCATGCTTTCCTCTAATAGTTTTAATGATTTAATATTTGCATTAGCTTGCTATAGATACAAGTTTGAATGTGAAGAACAATCTCATGTACCATGCTTTGAATTATCTTTTGAAGAAGCCAAGAATTAGTGATGGCTAAGGAGCCATGCGAGGCAACTATCACTAAGAGGTTAGCATGATTAGTGGAGTACTTAGTAGTTAGATAGCCATGAACTTTTCTCTTTTTACTTTGTTTTAAAAACCAATTTCAAAACCTTTTATCATTTTCTTATCTATGTTTTCATCACCTTCTTAGTTCACCATTATTTTCATCTTTTTCACCACAAGTTCTTCTGTTTTTCATTTTTCAAATCACTTCACCACACTTTTCACTTTTTGTTTTATTTTACTTCTTTCTTGTTTTACTTCATTATTACTTTCTTGTTTTTCCTTCACCGATTTCAAATCACTTCTTACTGTTTTCACTTAGCCGATTTCATCACCTTCTCCACCCATCACTTCCAGTCTTCTTTCTTTTTCTTTTCTTTTTCTTTAACAAAGAATACAACCAATGTGAATACGCCATTAATGCTTTTATCACCTCCTGTCCCTGTGAATTTGACCCATATAGCCTATATCCGATAATGGAAGAATTGAGGAAGCCAAAGCAAACATACTTTCACTGATTTTTTAAAATACACGTTTTCATGCGTGGTTCCCCTCCAATCAAATTTTGACGCCATTACTAGGGATGGAAACGATTTTGATTTCACGTTTTTTTTAACATTCTCTTCTCTGTTTTGGTGTGCAGATCAATTTTTACAGAAACTAAGTATTGTAAGAGTCTAAATTTGCTTGCATCGCCCTGCTCAGAAAGCAGGGACCCTGCTTCCATATTATTGCCGCGCCTAGGGTTATTTGCCGGGCAAACGTGGCACATGTCAGGCCATGCACTCCATCTTTTGCAGGGTTCTTTGAATATGCATATATCTGTGTTATTTGCTACTAGTTTTCTGCTTTGATTGACTGTTCACTATAATAATAAATAACAAAAATAATAAATTGGACGTATTAATATGGTTTAGACATTTGCATCATAGGCACGTGTCAAATTTCATTCCAATATACTGTATTTTATTCTGTTATCAACCTTTAATCAATCCTTGTATCTCTAATTCTATCGATTGGACCCAGGAAACATATTATTTGGAAACTAAGATTTAATTTCAGTATACCCATTTGAACTTGACCAAACTCTAAGTTTTAAGAACCAAATTGACGTTTTGGCAAATTATCCCTTTCCTGAATTTGAACTTGAGCATGAATATGATCCTGAACCTCAACTTGGTAATTTAATTCCACTTCTTGACTTAATATGGACTTCAATCTTTACTTGATTTTAATCATTTTTTCGAGTCATCTCATCGTGAAATTGAAACACTTATCTTCCAAATAAACATATTGAACTTGATCAATATCATACTTTTGAAAGTCATATTGACAAATTGGCAAGCTCTCATTTTCATGTAATTGAATTCAATCAGGAATGTGACTCAGATTCTCAATTTTATGATCCAGTTCAAAATTCTATACCAATATAGACTCTTGTTTTGTTACCCAATTTGAGCAATATTTTAGAGTCAGTTTTGATTCTAATACCTATCATTCTTGAACTTTAATCACCAATTTTGCAAAAGTAACAATTTATTGTGGGGAAATGAATATGAATTTGAGTTTCAACTTCTTGATTTGGACCCACTTCCTGAACATTTTTACTCTTGAATCTTTACTTGATTTCAATCAATTTTTTAAGTCAGTATTAGTTCCTGTATTTTCTTGGCCCAAATCAATCATTCCATCTTCTCACATTTCATTCTGAGATAAAGGTGCTGAAAATAATGACTCTGAAATTATTTTTAAAAATTTGAAAATTAGATGGGATAAAATTTCTAATAAGAATTATCTATGTATACATCATAATAGTGGGTTATATTAGAGAGGTCACTAGTGGTTCCAGCGAACTCTGCACTCTTTTGATTGGGCCGCATTTTATACCCCAATCTGTCCTCTACCGGAATCACCACCCTGAAGTGAATTCTCCTTCCCCCTGTATTTTCAAGCATACATATATTCATGATGCATTGAGGATAATGCATGAGATAAGTGTGAGGAGGGTCTACTAACGTAGAGTTTTTTAGATTTTCTTTCGTTTTGACTTCTTTTAGGATATTTTGGATGTTACCTTTTGTATAGAATTTTTCCTTTCTTTAAGATCTTTTCAAAAACAGAGAATAGTTTTGATCTAGTTTTAAGAAAAATAACTTGATCTTAGAAACTAAGAAAAGCTCAATTATGACATCTTAAACCTAGTCGAAATAATAGATCTTGTTCAAAATTATAGGTTAAGTAAGATAGATTAAAAAGATAATTAATCTTGGATTCTTTGTCAAAAAGAGAATGCACTTCACACTTACACATTTTTGAAATGGAAACAAATACTTAAAATGCCATAAAGCAAAAATAAATAAAAGAAAAAATATATTATATATATGAATAGAAAACACTTATTAAAGCTTGATAACTATGCCTCAAGAAGCATGATTATTCACGCTGGTGGTCAAAAGAAATAAATAATCCCCCTAAGTTTTGTGGCATTGTTTACTCGAGTCCTTAAGCTCAAGAGATGTTTTCTCATTTGGTGCTCTAAGATCGTCTGATTTGAGAGTCATTGACTAAAAGCTCACTATCTCGGTAAACTAGAAAGCATAAGAAAGCTAAGGGAAGAAAAAAGAAGAAAAATATATGTATATAAATGAATAAATGGCTTGATGGTTAGAGTTGAAATCCAAAAAATCTACACTATCACAAAGTGCATGTTATCTAGGTGATTAAGAGAGATCAATTTATTCAATCTAATTTTGAATTTTTACCTTAATTAATGATAAGATCTTGCATATAGACTAAGTTTAAGGACAAATAATTTTGGGTGAACTGATGACCTTGATCACTTAAATTTTTGCAAAAATATTTCGAAAACTTTTCTCTCTTTCAAAATGCATTTTCAAAAACACTAACTTTTATTTTTCTTCATAGATTTTGTGGGTGTAATCCGCTGAAACTCTCAGGAGATGAAACTCCTCCTCTAGGGGAAACTTAGAGGTTTAGGGGCTTGTTGAACACGCTCAGCGCAATCGCATCACCTGCGAAAGTGGAGCAATAACATTTTTAGTTTAATTTTTCTTTTTCTTGTTTATTCGGGACGAGTAAAAGATAAGTGTGAGGGTGATTTAGGCCTGTATTTCTTTATATTCATTCTTAATTTCATGCTAACTTGCTAAATTTGATAGACGTTGGCCCATAGGGACATTTTAGACTAAATAGGAGATTGATCGAGGGTGAAAATTATAAGAATCATACTCTTGCTAGTTTGGTATCTAAGGATTGGGGATTAAGAGGTTAAGCCTCAATGATTCAGTGGTTTGTCATAATTAAGGCTCGTTACTTACGTATGGATACCTCCCACTGAATTTTGCCCCTACCTGGTCGATTAGCTCGTAGTTGACTTCATACAATAAGCGTCCCCGGGTAATCGACCAGTTAGGAGTCGTCTAGGTCCAAGTACCTTAGAATAGGCTTGGTGATTGTTTTTCTTTTTTTTTTGATTGTTTTTTCTTTCTTTTTCAGTTATTTGTCTATTTCACGTTATTTGTGGTGTGCATTGCATGCAAGCGTTGTCGAGAGACCCAAGCACGACCCGGTTAATCCAAAATACTTCATCCCTACCACATTCAGATTCAGTTATGGCACAAACATCTTCATTGTAGGATAAGTTCTACATGATCAGAACTTCACTGCCATCTTGTATTAGACTTCTTGAGACAAACGACAACAATTTTGAATTAAACTCTCAATTCATCAACGCTCTTCTAAAATTTCATGGTTTAGAATCAGAGGACATATACTTCTTCATAAAAAAATTTGAAGAAGTATTCCTTATGATGCGAATTCCATAATGAGAAAAATGTTACCGTTAGGTTACGTTTCATCCCTTTCTCCCTAAAGGATCTAGCTAAGAAATGACTTTATAGCTTAGCGGTAGACTCTGTCACATTGTGGGATGATTTCATCACAGTCGTTTTGAAGAAATTTTACCTATTACACAAAACTGCTCTCATCAGAAAAAACATAATGTAGTTTAAGCAAGAATAGAATGAACCATTCTGGATGTACTTTGAACGATTCAATGATCTCCTCACCCAATGCCCCCATCACATTATAAAGAAGTGGTAGTAGTGCCAGATTCTCTATGACGGTTTAGATTACTAGATGAAAACTTTGTTAGAAACCATGTGTCAAGGGAGATTCTTGCAAAAGGGTGAAAATCAAGGATAGGATTTGTTTGAAGACTTAGCAGACAAAATAATCCAATGGGAACCAACCCCTTAGAAGTCTAGGAATTCAAACTCTACAACTTCCAAAGGTGGTCTCCTATCCATAACTGCAGAATCGAAGATTGCCAATTTGATGAGAAGACTAGAAGCGTTAGAAACCAAAGACACAACTCTAGTTAACCAAATCAATCTCCCTCAAATTCACACTCCGGGTTGCACATATCGTCAAGCATCGAACTATGTTTTTGAAAAATGTCCTATTTTCAAGCTGACTAGATGTTGCCCGAAACTATGAACGTGGCTTACTCGAGACCCCACAACAATCCATACTCCCAGACATGCAATCAAGGTTGGAGAAATCATCCAAATTTTTCCTAGAACTAGAACAATCATGATCATCCAAGGCCAAAATTTTCCATCAACTTTTCACCATCCCAATTATCAACCAAACTTTCCTAATCAAGCATCATTCTCTTCTTTCTAAAGTCCTCCAACCAAAAAGAGACTTAGTGAATTGGAGAAAAGTATGAAAACATTTTTGAAGTCCCAATCACCCTTCATGCAAAATACAGGACAACTTTTGAACAACCATACATAGGCTATATCTCGATTAGAAGTTCAGATGAGCTAGCTAGCCAACTCTCTAAGTGAAAAACCTAAGGATACTTTACCTAGTCAACCACTAGCTAACCCTAAAAACTCTAGTCAATCTAATCTGGTCCAAGATTGCCAAATCAACTAATGTAATGTTCCTCATACTCTTAGATCAGGAAAAAGTGGATAATCAAGTCTCAATGCCAACAAATCCAGTCCAACCCGATCCAACTTAAGTACCCACTTCTGCTAGCTCAATTCCTTCCACTCCAGACAAATTTGATAAAAGCACATCACCCAATCGAGTCATAAGCCTATAGTACCATTTCCAAATAGGCTTAGGAACAAAAAATGCGCGCATAGAAAAATACTAGAGATATTCAACTAGGTAAAGATAAATGTTCCTCTTCTTGATGCGATCCAAGAAGTCCCAATCTACGCTAAATTTCTTAAAGATATGTGCACCAAAAAGAGAAAACCAAATATGTAGAAAAAGTGTTCTTAGCCACTTATAGTCGTGAGCTGCTGTCTGGTCCTATTCTGATTATATACAAAGATTCAGGATGTCCCACAATCACATGCACTATAGGACAGATAGAAATCAGTCATGCACTTCTTGACCTGGAAGCAAGTATCAACTGCTACCTTTCTCGGTATACCAGTAACTCAGAGTGGGCGAGCTGAGTCCAACACGAGTCACCATTCAATTAGCTGATCAGCTTGTTAAATCCCCTGAGGGGAAATCACTAATGCCCTAATCTGGGTCAAGGGGTTTATCTACTTTGTCAATTTGATCATTCTCGAGACCCAGCCAATATCAAATCCCAGATCTCAAACTCCTGTTACTCTGGGGCGTCCATTTTTTACCACTGCCAACGCAATCATAAACTGTTGGAACGGATCCATAAGATTCACTTTCGGAGACATAACAAAGAAAGTCAACGTCTTCAATCAGGGAAAACAACCCCTGGATGATCAGACATTCGAGGTCAATTACATTAAAAATTTGACGAGTTGAGCACAGAGAGGAAACAGAGCTAGACATGGAATGCGAGTTCAATTTAGAATATGAGAATTTCAACTTCGACCAAATCATCGAATAAACTCTAGATTGGGCATTAAGCTCGATTGAAGCAGATCCCGAACCTAAAGAAACAAAATCCTCCTTCCAATGATCAACTCCTTTAGAATTGAAAATTTGCCAAAACATCTCAAATACGTCTACTTAGGTGTATGAGTCATCATAGCATCCCATCTGATGGTAGGACAAGAGAAAAGTTTGATGTCAATTCTAAGAAAACACAGAGAAGCAATTACTTAGATAATAAATGACATCAAAGGTTAAGTCCAGCAATAGTGTAACATAGAATTCATTTGAATGATGATGCAACTCTAAAGAGGGACCCACAATGTCACTTAACCCAATCATGCAAGAGGCTGTATGAATTGAGATTTTAAAACTATTGGATAATGAGATCATCTATCCCATTTCGGATAGTCAAGGGTTTGCTCTATGCACGCAGTTCCCAAAAAAGCTGGTTTTACAGTGGTAGAAAATGAAAACACTGAGTTGGTCCAAACACGACTCCCTACCAAAATTCGTGTTTATATTGACTATCAAAAATTGAACTCTGCCACTTGTTAGGACTTTCCCCTCTTCCCTTGATAGTCAATACACGGGGACGGGAGGTGATAGAAGCATTAACAGTACTTATTCACGTGTTATGTTAACAATTCTTCTTTGTTAAAAAATGAGAAAAGAAAAAAAAAGCGAAGAAAGGAATCCAAAGAAAGGAATCCAATAATGATAGGATAAGAAGGCGATGAAATCAGCGAAGTGAAAATAAAAGAGAAGTGGTTTTTAAAACAAAAAGAAGATGAATTAAAGATGAACTAAGAAGTTGGTGAAAATAATAATGAAATGATAAAGGAGTTTTGGAATTGATTTTTAAAATAAGATAAAAGAAAACTCATGGCTACTAACTACTAATTGTTCTACTAACCATGCTAACTTCTTAGTGATAGTTGCCTCACATGGATCCTTAGCCATCACTAGTCCTTGGCTTCAAGAGACGATACAAAGCATGACTCATAAGATTGTTTTTCTACATTCAAACAACACATTCATACCACACAACAAGTTGTAAGCTACTATTAAATCATCAAAACCGATTAGAGGTGAGCATGAAATAAAGAAGACATTGTAAGTTACTAAGGTAGTGGGTTGATACTAGAAATGTTAGAATGTTAGAATTCATTATCATGAGCCATCAATGGCTCTTGTAAGAGCAAGGCCTTGTAGAGGCTATTAGATTCATGTAAATTATCATGTAAGTAGTTAGATGGTTAGTGGTTAGTGGTTAGATTTCCATGAAAAGAAAAATTAGCTAAGCATCATGTAGAAGATGGAGAAGATTACAATGGAGAAGAAAGTAGACACCTTTACATAGATTGTCACCATCTATTACATCAATATCTCTCTTTCTCTCTCTGAATCTCTCAGTCCTAATACATGATCTAAAAATGATATAAAATATGAAAGAAAAAAAGAAGAACACCTACACTAACCTACACTAGAAGAGACAAAAAACTGGCCTATTTCTCAATCTGCTTGCATTTCAGGTCTTTACAGGGCCTTTTATAGGCGAAAGTAGGTTCTCGAAGACGAGACGAGGAAACATGACAATTGCTAGCATTGCCGCGGAAACATGACAATTGCCATATTTTCGCGGCAAAACCAGGGATTTAGGTCCCTGGTTTTGGCGAGCGACTTCGCCACGCTTCGGGGACCTTCTAAATATGCTCAGATTCGGTTATTGGGTCCAGATTTTCGTCAGACACCCGCCAACGTCTAGATTCAATGCATCTTCTAGAAACTCTCTAACTTGGCCTCCAAGAAATCTAGATTTAATTATCTGAAAATGGGTTTAATTAAGCTCTTATTACTCCTTTGCCCTAGACTCTAATTATCTGCAAAGTAGAACAAAAACACAATCATAAATGGTATTTTATTCATAAATCGGTAGAAAATTGTGATATAATAATGCAGAATCATATACTAATCACATCTCCACATTTATCTTTTGCTCATCCTGAGCAAAAACAATAAAAGAAAAAACTATATTACAAATGTTATTACACCACTTTCGGAGGTGATGCGTTTGCACTGAGCATGTGCAACAAACGTTAAACCTCTAGGTTACTCCTCGATGAGGAGTGCTGTCTCCTGAGGGTTTTCAGCGGATTGCACCCATAAAATTCAAAGGAAAAGAAAACAAATGTTAGTGTTTGAAAACACATTTTGAAAGAGAGATAAGTTTTCAAAATATTTTTGCAAAAATATAAGCGATCTAAGATCATAAGTCCACCAAAAATTATTCTTTCTTAAACTTAGTCTATATGCAAGATCTTGTCTTCAATTATGGTAAGAATTTAAAATTGAATTGAATATTTTATCCTTCATAAAACCTAAATATTATGCACTTTGTGACAGTGAAGATTTCTGGGATTTCAGCTCTAATCATCAAGCTAATTTATATATATATTCTTTCCTTAGTTTCTTAGGCTTTCTAGTTTGCCCAGGTAGTGAGCCTTTAACCAATGACTCCCAGACTAGACAGTCTCAGGGCATCAGATGAGAAAACATTCTTCGTTTAAGGACTTGAGTAAACAAGGCCACAAAACTAAGGGAGGTTATTTGTTGTACGTACTGTATTTTCACATAGTACGATAGAAATTTATGATCAGAAGAATGGTGAAGTATTCAAGGAAAACGGACCATTCTTGGCTACGAAACCTGAATCACATGTGGATAAATATTGGGTCTCTTTGACCCATTTTATAAGTGATCAGGCCTCAACACAATTTTTCCCTTTGACCGTTTAAAGAAAAAAAAGAAATAAATAAGGGAAATATATATAAAGAACAAAATAAATAGAAATATGTTCTTTTCTATAAATATCAATAAAATTTCTCTACAAAAAGAAAACACTAAGTCTAGTTTAGAAATACTCTTTCCACCCTAGGGCTAAAAAAAGGAAATAACTCATTTTCACCCCCTATTTAAACCCTCATCTCATATCTTCCCGTGCCCATTGGTCGGGAAAAATCGTGCACAAAAAGTATCATTTTGAAATTACTAATTAAAGTGTGTGTGCTTTGGATTCCTTGATACTTCCGTTATAGCATAGAGGCTGAACAGGTTGAATCCACAAGGACGGGAGGCAATAGAAGCTTTAACGGTATGTTCACGTATCTGTGTTAATGGTTCTTCTATGTTTCAACAAATAAAAAAAAAGAAAACAAAGAATGAAAAGAGAAGTATACGGTGGAAATAAAGATAGAAACATTAAAGAGAATGTATTTGTGATTTTTGTATTATTTCAAAATAAAGTAAAAATGAAAGAAAACACATGGCTACTAACTATTAATGACTCTACCAATATACTAACCTCTAAGTGATAGTTGCCTCACATGTATCATTAGCCATCACTAGTTCTTGGTTCAAGAGCTTTATAAAGCATGACCCATAAGATCACTTTTCCATCCAAACTCAACAAACAAGAGAAAGCTACACTTAAACCATAGAGAAGAATGGAATAAAGTAATGGTAACTTGTTAGAAAGTTAGATGTTAGAGTATTAGAATCCATCATCATGAGCCATCAATGGCTCTTACAAGAGCAATGCCAAGTAGAGGCTATTAGATTCATGTGAATTATTAAGTAAAGAGTTAGCAAGTAGTGGTTAGTGGTTAGTTGCCATGAGAAAAAAAAAGTCAAGCATGTAAAGAGTTAGAGAGAAGAAAATCAATAGAGAAAAGGAAAAACCTTTCATGTCACCTTCCATTACAAGAATCCTAACCTTCATCCTATGCATCTTTCTCTTCCCTATTACATGATCTGTAAAGAAAATAAAAAACAAAAAAAGAAGAAAACTAAACTAAACTACACAAATTGGAGAAACTATCCCTAAAAACTCTCCTCCCTTCTATTCAGAGAACTCTAGCGTATTTAAGGCTATAAAGGGGGCACCAGGGAAGCATCACGGGGCCACCAGTTAAAACTCGACACATGGCCCCACCAGAAGGTCGTGGAAACACAGTTTTTGCAGCGTTTTGTGGCCCTTCTAGGGTCACGCGCGCCGTGCCAATGGGTGTAGAACATGCTTGTCCCTCTGCTCATTTCTGCTGCTGGTTTTTGATTTTTTGCAATCTGTTTTGGTAGATCTAGTTTCCAAAGTCAATAGCTATATTTGTAGGCTTTAAATCACCAAATAAATGAGATTTTTTTGCTTCTTCTTCATTGCACACCATGGTCTTAGGAACATATAAGAGAGGTGTTATTAACAAAATTTAATATTAATAAATGTGAAGATATGTATGAATGTAATTTTGAAGACTAATCACACCCCCACACTTATCTTTTGTTCGTCCCGAGCAAAACAGAAAAAAAAACTAATAGGAAGATTATTACACCACTTTCGCAGGTGACACGATTGTACTAAGCGTGTGCAACAAGCTATTAAACCTCTAGGTTTCCCCTAGAGGAAGAGTTTTATCTCCTGAGGATTTTCAGTGGATTACACTCACAAAATCCATAAAGAAAAAAAAATTCAAATGTTAGTACTTTGAAAATGTAATTGAAATAGAGAAAATTGTTGAAATATTTTGCAAAAATTTAAGTGATCCAAAGTCATAGGTTAACCATAAATTATTCTTCCCTAATCTAAGCGTAAATACAAAATCTATTATAAATTAACTGTGAGAATTTAAAATTGAATTGACTCTTAATCTTCATAAAAACTCTTAGAAAATATACACTTTGTGAATAGTGAACATTTTTGGGATATTAACTCTAACTTTCATGCCAATTATTTATTATATATATATTGTTTTTCTTCCATTAATTTCTTTAGGCTTTCTAGTTTCCCTGGGTAGTGAGCCTTTAGCGGTGACTCCCAAACCAAATAATTTTAGGGCACCAGATGAGAAAACATCCCTCGGGCTTAAAGACTCGAGTAAACAAGGTCACAAAACTAAAGGGAATTATGTTATTTTGTTCACTATTTTAGGCATGAATAATCATGCTTCCTGAGGCATAAACCCAGCCTCAATAAGTGATTTTTATCATTAAATATATATATATATATATTATGGCATTTTCAGTGTTTGTTTCAATCCCAAAAAAATTGTATAAGTGTGAACTGCATATATCTAAGGCAAAAAATTCGAGATCAAATTATCTTTCCAATCTTATTTTCTTATCCTAAAATTTAAATAAGATATATTATTTTGACTCAGTTTAAAAATTCATAGTTTTAGGTCTTCTTAATTCCTTAGATCCTCTTAACTTTCTTAAAAATAAATCAAAACTATTTCTCTTATTTCAAAAAATTTTATAAAAAGAAAAGAAAAGAGTTTCTATACAAAAGAAAAAATCTAAAAATTTTCTAAAAAAATGTAAAAGAAAGAACCTCAATGTATCGTGAATGTGTATATGCATGAAACAAATAGGGAAGGAAAAATTACCTCAAGGTGGTGGTCTTGTGGTGGTCTGATTGGTCCACGAAATGCACTCCAATCCAAAATGCGCGTCTCGAAGGAACCCACCAGTGACCTCTTTGATATGACCCACAATTATGATATATACATGGATGAATTTTTTTGGATTTTTATCCGATCTAATTTCAAAATTTTAAAATAATTTCAGAGCCATTATTATCAACACCTTTTTTCCAGAATGGAGTGTGAAATGATGGAATGACAGATTTAGATTCAGAAAGGACAGGAACTAATACCGACTCAGAAAATTAACTGAAATCAAGTGAAGGTTCTAGAGTCAAAATTTATTCAGGAAGTGGATCTAAACTCGAGAATTGGTATTCATACACTTTCCCCAGCAATGAATTGTGATCATAAGATATTGGTGATTCAACTTCATGGTGTACTGGTACAAGATTCAATGTTGACTTCCAAATATGAAAAAAATATGGTAAAGATACCGGAGTCATTATTGAATCAAAAAGTGAAAAGAAATTACCAACTTGTGGATCAGGATCACATTCATACTCAAATTCAATTTTGAAAAAAAATGATAACTTATCAAAATGTCAAGATGGTTCTCAAAATTTTGGGTAAATTCAAATGGATGGAAGAAAATTGAATCTTGATTTTCGTCCATGGAAGGAATGTGAATGGGTGAAATGACGAGTCAAGTTCAGAAATTATGGGAATCAAAACTGGCTCAAGAATGTTACTTAGCTTAGGCAACACTACAAGAGTTGATATTAATTCAAGGATTAGACTCGAATCACTAAACTGAAGCTCAGATTCACATTTATCTTCAAGTTCAATTTCAGGAAATGGATAACTTGTCAAAATATCAAGGATTTGATTTTGGTCAAGTTCAGGTTGGTATGATAAAATTGAAGTTTGATTTCCAAAATGACATGATTCTTGAGTGATATGAAAATTTGGTGGACATTGGAAGTCAACCATATATTAAATTAGTCGCTCGGACTCTTGCACGAATTCTATAGTTTTTTCCAACAATGATTTTTTTAGGTGGTTTTAAAGAACTATATGTGGTTTTGAAAATTTGTGGATATGATGAGGTAGTCATGATTTCAAATTATTTTTGGGCCTCTAACATGGCTTCTATACTCTTTTGTAGCTCTGATTTTTTTTCAATTTAGTGGTTCTAAAAAAGAGTATGTGAAGCAAAATGTGGGAAAGAAGATGGTGGACAAGGTGATTGATGATTTAACTTGGGAGAGGTGAATCCCATGAACTCTGTGAAGAGTAGAAATTATTTTGAAAATCTTAGTCATAGGATTGGGGGTATGGGTCATATTGAGTCGGATAAACCAAATCCGACCTATATGGTGGTCCATGTTGTACATAGCCGGGTTGGAGTTATCCGAGTCAATTAAGGTCGGGGTGAAATATGGATTCATATTAGGATTGAAAAAATTGCTGTTGTTAAAATCTATTTCACAATTAAAAAAAGAAAAACATACAAACAACAAATAAAGAAAAAGAAAATGAAAAGAAAACAAGCCTATGCTAGGGTTGACTTAGACCTAGATGACTCCTAATTCGTTAGACTATCCATGGGGGTACCTTGTGAAAATCTGACCACAAGTTAATCGGCCAGGTAGAGTAAGACCAGTGGGAGGTATCCTTGTCGGAGCAACGAGCCTAATTATGCTAAACCACTGTTCTTTGAGGTTTCGCCTCTCAATCCCCAACCATGGATACTGATTTAACAAGAGTCAAACTCTAACAACTTTCCTCTTAGTTCAATCTCTTAAATGAGTCTGAGATGTCTCTAGGGGCTAACGTCTAGCAAATTTTATGAAGGCTTGGGTTGTGTGAGTATGGAGGTGATTTTTGAGTTAAGGGAGAGTAATAACTTTCCCACCTTATCTTATATTGGGTTTTGCTCTTAATTTCAATTTGTACAAGTGTGCAATATAGATAAGAGTCACAAAGCGAGTAAATCACCCGCGTGTTTGTCCTAACTATATGCAATGCAATATGTACACTTTGGTCCAGATCACAACAATAGAAGAACAAAATATAATATATTGGAATAAAAATTGACATGTGTCTAGATGCTAATATCTAAACCGTTTAAAAATATCCAATTACCATATTTTAGTTCTTAATTATTACAGTGAACAAGTAATCTAAACAGAAAACTAGTAGCAGAATAAAGCAATATACAAGGATTTATCCAAACACATAAAAGCAAGTGTGAATTTTTGCAATGCTAAAAATTTGACCTACACACCAAAAACAAAGAAAAAAAGTTAACAAAATATGAGATTAAACCGTTCCATCCCCGACAACGATGACAAAATTTAATCGGGGGAAAATCGTGCACAAAAAGTGTCATTTTGAAATCACTAATTAAGTGTGTGTGCTTTATATTCCTTGATACTTCCGTTATAGTATAGAGGCTAAATGGGTCAAATCCCTAAGGACGAGAGACGATAGAAGCTTTAACGGTATGTTCACATATGTGTGTTAACGGTTCTTTTATATTTCAAATAATCAAAAAGAAAGAAAATACAGAATGAAAAGAGAAGAATACGATGGAAACAAAGATAGAAATAATAAAGAGAATGTATTTGTGTTTTTTGTATTATTTCTAAAATAAAGTAAAAATAAAAGAAAACTCATGGCTACTGACTACTAATGGCTTCACCAATATGCTAACCTCTCAGTGATAGTTGCCACACAAGTATCATTGGCCATTACTAGTCCTTGGTTTAGGACTTTACAAAGCATGACCTATAAGATCACTTTCACATCTAAACTCAACAAATAAGAGAAAGTTACACTTAAACTATGAAAACTAACTAGAGTAAGCATGGAATAATGTAATGGTAACTTGTTAGTGTGTTAGATTTTATAATGTTAGAATTCATCATCATGAGTCATCAATGGCTCTTGCAAGAGCAAGACCAAGTAGAGGCTATTAGACTCATGTGAATTATCAAGTAAGGAGTTAGCAAGTTAGTGGTTAATGGTTAATTGCCATGAGAAACAGAACTAAGCATGCAAAGAGTTAGAGAAAAGAAAACCAATAGAGATAAGGAAAGAACCTTTCATAGAATGCCACATTCTATTACAAGAACCCTAATCTTCATCCTATGCATCTCTCTCTTCCCTCTTACATGATCTATAAAGAAAATGAAAAACAAAAAAAAAGACGAAAACTAAACTAAACTACACAAATGGGAGAAACGACCACTAAAAACTCCCTTCCCTTCTATTCAGAGAACCCTGGGGTATTTATAGGCTTAGGGGGCACCAGGAAGCATCATGGGGCCACCAGTCAAAACTCGACACATGGCCCAATTAGTCTCTAATTTTGCATAATTTTTACCACATCCGCATATTTATTTGATATAAAATTCTACTGATAAAGCTTTGCTTGCTTGATCCTTGGTCCATGGTGTGCAAATGAAGATGACCCTAAAGCACCATTTAATGGGTGATTAAAGGCCTACCAAGTAGCCATTGACCTTAGGGGCATCAAATCTAGAATCCAGAAGTCTAGCTAACAGAGGACAAAAGAGATGGTACGCAGCAGGAAGCCAGACGAGTGCCGCCCTGGCAGGGCCACGGAAACGTGACCTGGGCAGCGTTTCTGCGGCCGTACGGGCGCAGCCGCACCCATGCTTTGGGCCAGGGGTTGTCCCCCTGGCCCTCTTTCCCTTGATGCCTATAAATACCCCCAGGGGTTCTTCAAAAGAAGATATCCAGAGTTTAGGAGTTGTTATTATGTTGTTCTAAGAGTTATAGTTGTTGTTTCCTTCTTCTTCTAGTTTTAGTTTAGCCATTAGAGTGAAAGAGAGAGTGTGTGTAAAAGTTGTATTTGAAGGTGGCAATCTAATACAAGTAATACTTTCTTCCTTCTTTCAATTTACTTATGTTTTCCATTTGCTTTTACTTTCTTGTTTTAGTGTAATACTCCCTCTCTTTACCTCTTCTCTTTTGTTGTATCTTTTCTTAAGAATGTCTAACTAACTCTTTCACTGCATGGCTAACTAACTATTAACTCACTAATCTCTAACAACTTGATTGATAACCCAAATGAGTCAATAATGTCAAACAAGCCTTGTGCAAAGAGCTATGACATCTTAAGATGAGGGTTCTAACTCTAACTTACCTACAAGTATTAGCTCTCTTATATTTCATGCTTAACGGGTTTTTGATGATCTATAAACTTTACTTGTCTTTGTAAGAAGAGATTTTCCTTTTAACTTTGCCGATACTATTAGTGCACTTGTGTCTTCCTTATTATCGCCTTCTATTGGATCTTGATAAGGGAATGTCCGAGTTTTTGTCATGTAAAGCTAAGTTAAAGGAAGAACTTTCACTCAATTTTCACATGAATAGTTCCTTTGCATAAGGGTTATACTTGTCTATGATCCATCATGAGGCCACATCTTCAAGAAGTTAGAGATTAGTGGGAGCATTTAGTAGAAAGTTAGCCATACGTTTTACCATTAAGAAAATCACTTTTACAAACCACCAAGCCATTCTAAACAATTCTTGAAACCAACTTGTTTTCATTTTCCAATTCTTTATTTGAAACAAAGGACTTTCTCTTTTCTTGAACAAAGAAGTCGCATCAACCTTTCATCGCTCTCCCTCCTTGTGGATATGACCCGTATAGCACTTTGCTACTATGGAAGAATCACAAAAGTAGTAACATCGATCCACACTCCTTTACTTATATTTGTGCATGCTTTTTGTCAATCAGGCCCCACCAGAAGGTCGTGGAAACACGATTTTTACCGCATTTCCGTGGCCCTTCTAGGGCCGCGCGCGCCACGCCAATGGGTACAGACTGTTAGCTTGTCCCCTTGCTGGTTTCTGCTGCTGGTTTCTGATTTTCTGCAATCTATTTTGGTAGATCTAGTTTTCAAAGTCAATGGATAAATTTGTAGGCTTTAAATCACCAAATAAATGGGATTTTTGGGCTTCTTCCTCATTTCACACCATGGACATAGGAACATACAATAGAGTTGTTATTAACAAAATTTAATATTGAATAAATATGAAAATATGGTATGAAATATGCAATTTAGAGACTAATCACACCCCCTTATCCTACACTTAAACCATCAAAATTAACTATAGCAAGTATGGAATAAAGTAATGGTAACTTGTTAGAGAGTTAGATATTAGAGTGTTAGAATCCATCATCATGAGCCATCAATGGCTCTTGCAAGAGTAAGGCCAAGTAGAGGCTATTAGATTCATGTGGATTATCAAGTAAGGAGTTAACAAATTAGTGGTTAGT
This sequence comes from Agave tequilana, assembly GCA_038442645.1. Taxonomy (NCBI): domain Eukaryota; kingdom Viridiplantae; phylum Streptophyta; class Magnoliopsida; order Asparagales; family Asparagaceae; genus Agave; species Agave tequilana. The sequence continues at coordinate 21,968 of JAVJIF010025025.1, read as the reverse complement.
GGTTAATTGCCAAGAGAGAAAAAAATCTAAGCATGTAAAGAGTTAGAGAGAAGAAAATCAATAGCGATAAAGAGAGAACCTTTCATAGAATATTACCTTCCATTACAAGAACCTTAACTTTCATGCTATGCATCTCTCTCTTCCCTATTACATGATCTACAAAAAAAATGAAAACCAAAAGAAAGAAGAAAACTAAACTAAACTACACAAATTAGATAAACTACCCCTAAAAACTCTCCTCCCTTCTGTTCAGAGAACCCTGGGGTATTTATAGGCTATAAAGGGGGCAGCAAGAGCATCACGGGGCCACCAGTTGAAACTTGACACATAGCCCCACCAGAAGGCTGTGGGAATGTGGTTTTTGCTGCATTTTCGCGGCCCTTCTAGGGCCGCGTGCACTGCGCCAGTGGGTGCAGACTGTTGGCTTGTCCCCCTGCTGATTTCTACTGCTGGTTTCTATTTTTTTGCAACCTGTTTTGGCTGATCTAGTTTCCAAAGTCAGTAGCTAGATTTGTAGGCTTTAACTCACCAAATAAATGATATTTTTGGGCTTCTTCTTCAGTCCACACCATGGACCTAAGAACATACAAGGGAGGTGTTATTAACAGAATTTAATATTAAATAAATGTGAAGATATGGTATGAAATATGTAATTTTGGAGACTAATCACCCATCTCAAAACTTTTGAACTAGATCTAAGAGAAAAAGCCAGAGCCCAAAATTCTCCCTCAGACCCCTGAAATTTGTCATGCTCAGCCAATCTTTGCTGCGAAAACACGACCTTTCTCAGAAGACTCGCACACCACCAACTTTCACAAAGTCGATTTTGCCTGTAGATCCCAGTTCTACCATCTAATTTCAGAGAGTTGCTGTTAAGACTGCGAGAGGCAGTCTAAGTTTTGGATTTATCGCCCAAGGTCTCCAAGGGAGGTTTGCAATTTCTCCTTCCCTATTCTCTCTGTTTCAATTCTGTTCATATCATGGCTCCATTAATCTACCCTGATAAAGTTTTTTTTCGTATTTTAAATCCTATGAACTGTTATTTACATGTATTTTTAGATTGTATTTGGGAGAGGCATTGGTATAAGCTTGTATATGATAACACGGACGTTGACGTCTTCTATTGCCTTAATCGTTTAAGAGATTTTACATAAAAATAGATATGACAACCATTAATCTTGAGCACAACAAGTTTCTAGTACACTTTGATCATAGGGACCTCTTAGTCACACTTGAGGCTATTGAGGAAGTTACACAAGTCCCTGTCCCGCCTCAACAATGCTACACCACTACCCTTGATCGATTTCATGTCTTTGATGGGTGCACGTTGCACAGAGTTGGATCATGGTCTCAAGGCGAGAATTATGTTTCATAACATTCTTTCATTGGACGATGGATCCAGTAGAATATTATTAGTATAGACCATATCACCTCGTTCAATAGATCTGTCCTTCAGATCATCCATCTATAGTCTTATGACCAGGCAACACACGATTTTTGTGAATATAATCATTTTACAACAGTTGATAGCTAATTCTCAATGCACAAGGGGTGTAAAATATTCCTTACCGATACTAGTGGCTCGTCTGGGTAGAAAATTCCTGTCGGATGAGAATTTTCTGGTTATGACTGAGTATTTATAGCCACTGAAAAGGACCACTAGTGCATATAATAGCTATCCTCACTCGATTTGAACACCGACAGTCCAGACCTTGGATGTTCCTACTGAACCTTCTTCAGAGGAACAAATGGAGGAGGAGGATGAGCCCCCTTTTTCGTAGCAACCACCCACTAGTGACTCTACTGCATTCATGTCTCCATATAGAAGGGCATGAAGAAAATTTTTAGGAGACAAATCAGACTTAGATGACAAATGGAGGAATGCAACCATAGACTAGAGCATACTAAAGAAACGCTTAGGCGTTCACACTTGGCCGGCCCTAACACTTCGGCCGGGCCGAGTCGCATGATGAGGTGATATGATTCCTTGTACCTATTTATTGCATGTGCATTTTATGTCATACATTGAGGGCAATGAATTAGATAGGTGTGGGGGAGGGATGCTAACATAAATTTTTTTTCCTTTCCTCCTTTCTATTTTGAGGATATTTTCCAGGTTTTAATTTTTATTTTTCTTTTAAGATAATTTCCAGTATTTTTCTTTTTAGTTTATTTTCTAGTTTTTGTTTTAAAAAAAACCTTTTAAAAATAGAAGAGAATCTTTAGTAATTTTAAAAAAAATATTAAATGACTAAAAGAATTAAAGAAAAGCAAATTAAAAAATTCTTTACTTTAGTTTAAATAAAAGATTGTTGCTTAATTTATAGTTTAAGAGAAATAAGTAAAATAACTTACTTTTTATTTTTGCCTTAGTAAATATGCATTGATTACACATACACACTTGAGATTCTAGACAAAAACTCTAAGCACCACACTAAAAAAAACATTTAAGCTAGTTAAATATGCCTCAAGAAGTATAATTATTCACGTCTAAAAGTAATAAATAAATAAAAGCCATAGTTCCATGGCCTAGTTTACTTGAGTTATTTATCTTTAGGGGTGTTTTCTCACCTGGTGTCCTAAGACCGCCTGGGTTCAGAGTCATCGGTTAAAAACTCATTACACGATAAATTAGAAAGCCTAAGAAAACAATGAGCAAAAATGGTACATAAATTAAACATTAAAGTAGATTTTTTGGCATTTGGAGTTCGAGTTGAAAAATCCCAAGGAGATCACTCACACTCGAAATGCATATTAATTAATGCTAAATAAAAGGATAATTTAGAAGTACAAAATTTCTCTTAATTATAAATGAAAATTGTAGTTTGGCAAGAAAAACTAAGAGTATAGGAAGGACTAATAAGGGTTAAACTTAATACTTATAATAACTTAGCTATTTTTACAAAAATAAATTAAATTTTTTTCTACTTTAGAAAGAGATTTTCAACAATAACTAACATTTCTTTTCTTTATAGATTTTGTGAGTGTAATTTGCTGAAAACCCTTAGGAGACAAAACTCCTCGTTTAGAGGAAACTTAAAGCTTTAACTACTTACTTCACACGCTCAGTGCAGTCGCATCACCTGCAAAAGTGGTGTAATAAGCTCTCTTAGTTTAGTTTTTTTTTCATTTTGCTCGGGGATGAGCAAAGGGTAACTATTGGGGTATGATTAGTCTCTAAATTTGCATATTTTATATCACATTTTACATTTATTTAGAGTAAAATTATGTTCATTAATGGTTTCTTTTTTTTTCCTTAGGTCCATAACTTAAGTGGAGAAGAAGAACAAAATTCCTATTTGTTTGGAGATTATTAAAATCTAAATTGAAGCCCCAAAGATTGAAGCCTATTCTGCTAATACTCAGAAAAATCCTAGAAGAATAGAAGCCTCTACAAGTACATCTGGATAGTGCAAGCTTGCAGCCTCTGACGCAAGCCAAACAGTCATAACTTTGCCGCATTTTCACGGCAAAAGTCGCAGAAATGAGGTAATATCTAGGCCGTTGGTCTAGTGTTTTCTTTCATGGCTGCGATTCATCAGGGCTAGGATTTCTTGCCTATAAATACGCCCTTTGGCTATCAGAGATGAGTAATTAAGAGAATTTAGGTATTTTCTCTAGGACTTTCTTTAGTTCTATTATATTTCTTTCTTCTTTGTTTTAGACCAGAAAATTGAGAAAGAGAGTCTGTGTTACCTTAAATTTCTAGTGACAATCAATACAAGTTAACTCCTCCTTCCTCCTCTAATTTTTGGCTCTTTTACATGCTTTCTTTCCATGTAAGTAGTGTAGTAATGTTTAATTTTTGGCTTCTTTCTTTCATGTCTAGCTAACTCTATCATTGCATGGTTACTACTAACCCACTAACATCTAATATCTTGATTGACAACCTAAATGAATCAACAAGCATCTGAATAAGCCTTATGCAAACAAGAGCTATGGATGACTTTAGATGAAGGGCTCTAATTCTAACTTACTAACAAGCAACTAACTTTAATTTTTCATGATTATCCTTTGAGTTGTTGATGATCTATTGAATGCACTAACATTGTTTGTTTTCAAAAGTTAGCTTATGCCCCATTCATCCTTGCCAATACCGATAATCCACTTGCTTCTTAACCTATTCTCACCTTTAATTGGGTCTTGATAGGGTGACATTCAAGTTTTACCCTGTGAAGTAAGGTGATGGGGAAAGACTTTCATTCGAATCATATCGTGAAATGTTCTTATACATAAGACTAGAGATTGCTTAGGATCCAATATCAGGCAATATCATCAAGAGGTTAATTGGTTGATCTTACACGTATATTGGGTTATTTATTAGTACATTCCTATACTTATCTTATAATAAATCTGCTAATCACCTTGTCTTAATGTTTAATTCATGCGAGATATGATTATTAATAGAGGAAGAGAAGATAATACCAAATAAATACCAGTTACATCAGATTTATATGACTATATTTGGTTACTTGGAGAATCAACGAGAATAAATGAGGATAGAGGTAAATACAGAAGTCCAAAGGTAACCCTATCAATATACAAAGGGATATCTAAAAGATTAGGACATATATTCAGAATATTTAGAGAGATAAGACACAATCAAACTGAAGATCAAGGGATAAACAAATAATTATCTCCCACCTTATCTCCAACCTTATTAGAAGACCTCTTGGGCAAGTGATTTTATCCATATCTCTAACCTTATCTCCAACCTTATCAGAAGATCTTTTCTTTTGGGCCGGCAATTTGGTCTCATCCTCAAGCGTGCTCTCCCCTCCCCATTTCTCCTATAATTACCACCATACGCAGAAGGCAAAAGGGTACCAATCAGTAGAGAGATAGAATTAGGTTTAGTTTGTAGTTGAACTTAGATTTTTATTTTTTAAAGGTAATTTTTATTTTTTTATGTAACTGAGATCAGAGAGAAGTTTCATGAGAGAAAGAGAAGAAAGTTAGATTAAGAGTGACACCAGTGTAAGTTTACTCCTTTCTTCTATTGTTATTCTATTTCAATCAAAGTTACAATTTTTTTTTTGTTCTTCTTCTTTTACTTTACTTGCCTCTTCTGTAACTTGTAAATCCAAATGAACCCTATATCCTCGAATCTGCCTTACTCTTGCAAGTGCCTCTGATGGCATATGTTGATGGATATCTCCTTCTGATTATGTAATAGTGTAGTTTTTCTTTCTGCTTGCATTTTTAGTTACCGATTTGAAGTAGGAATGATCCTAAATGCCATGTTGTAATCACCTTCAAGCCAAGGTAGGTCATTGCAACGGAGCCAAAGTAAGCAAAAGCCAAAGAGAAAAGTATGTATTTTTTAGTTCTTTCTTTCTTTATTTCTTAGGTTAGAAACACACTTCTTTCTTTATTCTTCCTTCTTTTTTAGCTTAGTTTAGATACACTTTAAAGCTTCAGCAACATCACTTTTTTCTTCTTCTCCTCTTTTATTACTAACACTTTTCTTTTCTTTTAAGAAACAGAGAAGAACTATTTAATCGGATCTAGTAATTAGAAAGTAAGACTTAGTTAATGCTTCTATCGCAGTCCCTCCTTATGGATCACGACCCGCACAGCCACTTGCTATAGCGATAGTATTGAGCAACCTAGCCCATTTAAATTTTTTATTTCTAAATTTTTATTTTCTATGCACAGGTTTGACTAAATCAAAATTTTGGCGCCGTTGCCAGGGATGGATGGTAAGTTTTCCTTTAATTTACTTAACGGTTTAATTTTCTTCTCTATTTTTTGTGTGCAGGGGTTAATTTCAAGAAAACAAGAGCTACAGAAATATATAAGTAGCTCTGGGCCTCTGCTTTAGAAATCAGAGCCCAGAAGCTCCCAATACTACTACGCAAACGTGGCAAAAGCTGCGTTTCCATGATAGTTTGAGTGGGTTACTAATTCTTCTTTCTTGTAGGGTGATTGAAATTCAGTGTTTTAGCTTTTTTAACCTGTTGTTTCTCAGTTTAACTTACTATACGCACCTCTCTAATCTCAACGTAAACCATATTTGTAAATTCTGAAAAACGTGTAAACTTTGCATTCTAGGGCATTTGTCTATTTCATTACATTTTTTATTACTGTTTAAGAGTGTTGGAGCAAAGGTACATGTGCATAGCGTATAGCATAGGAATATTTTTGAAATTGTTTATATTGCTTAAGTATTATTTCTGCTATATACTTATACACTTGCACTAAAACGATTTAAGGGCATAACCTTAAACAAGATAAGGTGTGAAGTTATTACCCTTCCTTAGCCCAAAACCATCTCTTCACTCATTAACCCAATCCCAACTTAAAATTGAGTAGACGTTGGCCCTATGGATATCTCAGACTCATTAGGAGATTGACCTAAGAAAGAAGTTGTTAGAGTTTGACTGTTGTCAAATCTGTATCTATGGTTGGGGATTGAGAGGCGAACCTCAAAGAATAGTAGTTTGGCATAATTAGGCCCATTGCTCAGGCAAAGATACCTCCCACTGATCTTGCCCATACCTGGCCAATTAACTTGTGGTCAGATTGCTGCAGTATATCTCCCGTGGATAGTCTAACTAATTAGGAGTCGACTAGGTCTAAGGTATCCTAACTTAGGTTAGATTTTTCTTTCTTTTGTTTATTTGTTAGTTTGTTTTTATTTTTGACATTTCTTGTGTGATGGATTATAATTATAATATTTTCAATCCATATAATGATCCATACTTCACCTTGACCTCTTTTGATTTAGATAAAATGAACCCGATATTTCATAACTTTAATCAACCAAGTATGCTGGATTGGTCTTATCCGAATCAACATATGCTCCAGTCCTAATATTAAGAATAAGACTGGAATAATCATCATCTCCACTCTTCTCCGAGTCAGTGGGGATACAGCTCTCCCGAGTTATTTTATCAACTACCTTACCAACATTCATATGATTCTTATCTAGAGCAATCGATAAAATAAAAATCTGACTTTAATAAAACTCTAGAAGCTATCGAGCAACGAATTCAAAATCTAGAAGACTTACGAGCTCATTAAAATTTTCAAAGCCAAGATCCTTACTCTATTTTTCAAGTCCCACAACAGAAAGAAGAACCTACTAACTTAGAAAAGAGTTTAGAATTCAAGATTTTGTCCCAAAATGTTTACATTCAGTCCCAAAATGATTCTTTTAATAGGTTAGAAGCATGAATGGGTCATTTTATCAACACAATTAATGATAGGATGAGGAAACTCTCCCGACTGAATTTTGGACCATTCTTGATTTGCCTAGCCATATTGTTAGAAACCAAGATTCAATTTTCTCACACCAATATGACTTGACCAATCCCAAACCTTTGATGAATTGGCAGGTTTTCACTTCAAGAAAATTGAACTTGAATATGAATGCAACCCGATTCACAACTTTATAATTCAGTTCTAATTTTTGAATTTATGTTGACTCGGTATCCTTACCTGATTTGGACCCAATTCTCGAGCCAACAGTGATTCCTATACCCATAGAGCTTGAATTTGAACCACTTATTTTGGAAAGTCACATTCCATTGATGGAAAAAGAATGTGAATTTCAATTTTTTGATTTGAAACCAACTCTTGAGCCAACACTTACTCTGAACCTAAACTTGATTTAAATCATATTCCCGAGTCAGTATTGATTCGTGAACATTTCACTCTTGAGCCCAAGTTAACCATTCACCAAGTCACATTCTTTTGTTAGACCTAGGTATTGAATAAAATGAATCCAAGTTGATATCCAAAGATTGGTCATAAAATTGGGATGATTGTAATGTTAGGGTTTCGCATGATCTAATTCAGTCTAGGGGTTATAAACATGTAAATAAAAAGAGGTCATAAAAGGTGGGTTCTTTGAAAACTCACATTATTAAGATTAGGCAGCAACGCTTGGCCTAATCCGACACCACCAGAACTACCACCTTGCGGTAATATTTTTCCTTCTCTTTCTTAATTTTCATGCATATATGCATTCATTCATACATTGAGGACAATGCAAGAGACAGGTGTAGACATAACAAAGGTTTTCTTTTAGTATAAAAAAAATATTTTCTTTGCTTTTAAAATTTTTTTTTGAAAAGAGAAACAATATTTTGGCATATTTTTTGTAAGAAACTAAGTTAATTTTAAGGAATAGGATAATCGTAATTATCATTTTTTACACTTGGTCAAAATAAGATTATTTTTTGATTTCTAGGGTTAGGCAGAAAAATTAAAAAAGTAATTTAGTCTTGATTTTTACCTTGATGAAATATGCATACTTTATATACTTACACACTTAGGGTTCAAAAACAAATATTCTTTTGTGTTATAAAAGAAGAAAAAAAGAAAAAATATTATTAAAAAAATCCTTTGATTAAGCTCAGTATTTGTGCCTCATAAAGCATAAGTATTCACGCCTAAAAGTGGTCCATATTATAAATAAAAACTCTTAATTTGTGGTCTTGTTTACTCGAGTCCTTAAGTCCTTGGTGTTTTCTCACCCAGTGCCCTAAGACCGTTCGATTTGAGAGTCACGAGTAAATGCTCATTACATGGGTGAATTAGAAAGCCTAATAGAATTAAGAGATATCATCGCCAAAATATGTAAAAATAAGGCATAAAAGTTAAAAGAATCCTTAATCAAATATTCATGGTCACAAAGGTAAATATGACTTAGGATAAAATAATAGACTAGATGAGAAATATTTTTAATCCTTACCTTGATTGATAACAAGTTTTTGAATAGAGATTAAGTTTAGGAATGAATAATTTGGTATTTCTATGACTTATAGATTATTTGAAATTATGCAAAAATTCTTCAAATAAGTTTTCTTCTTTTCAAAATATGTTTTCAAAATACTAACACTTTATTTTTTTTCTTTATGAATTTTGTAGGTGTAATTCACTAAAAACTGTCATGAGATAAAACTCGTGCTCTAGGAGTAACCTAGAGGTTTAATGACTTGTTGTATGTGCTAAGCGTAATCGTGATTCTTACAAAAGTGTGTTAGCCTAGGTTAGCTCTGTTTTACTTTTAAGTTGTTTTGCTCAAGGACGAGCAAAAGAAAGGTGTGGCGGTGTGATCATGTTATATATATATATATATATATATATATATATATATATATATATATATATATATATATATATTATATATATATATATATATATATATATATATATATTTATATTGCATAATGTATTAGTACATTCCTACACTTATCTTCTAATAAATATGCTAATTACCTTGTCTTAATATTTAATTCGTGTGGGATATGATTATTAATGGAGGAAGAGAAGATAGTAAAAAATAAATACCAGTCAAATCAGATTTATATGGATTTATTAGGTTAGCTTAGAGAATTAACAGGGATAAATAAGGATAGAGGCAAATTCAGAAGTCCAGAGGCAACCCTATCAACAAAGGGATATTTAAAGGATTGGGACGTATATTCAGAAGATTTAGAGAGATAAAACACAATCCAACGGAAGATCAAGGGATAAACAAATATTTATCTCCAACCTTATCAGAAGACATGTTGGGCAAGCGATTTTGTCCATATCTCTAACCTTATCTCCAACCTTGTTAGAAGATCTTTTCTTTTGGGCCAGCTATTTGGTCTCATCCTCAAAGCGCCCCTCCTTATTTCTCCTATAAATACTACCATATGCAGAGGGCAAAAGGGCACCATTTAGTATAAAGTTAGAATTAGGTTTAGGCTTGTAGTTTAACTTAGATTTTTGTTTTGTTATATAATTTTTCATTTTTTTTATGTAACTAAGATCAGAGAGAAGTTTCATGCGGAAAAAAAAATTGTATTGAGAGTGACACCAGTATAAGTTTTCTTTTCTTTTATTGTTACTCCATTTTAATCAAAGTTACATTTTTGTTTTGTTTTTCTTCTTACTTACTCGTCTCTTCTGCAACTTATAAATCCAAGTGAATCCTATAGCCTTGAATCTACCTTGCTCTTGCAAGTACAACTGATGGCTTATGTTGATGGATATCTACTTCTGATTGTGTAATAGTGTAATTTTCCTTTCTGATTACATTTTTAGTTAGTTAGACCAATTTGAAGTAGGTAAGATCCTACATGCCATGTTGTGATCGCCTTCAAGCCTGTTACACTCTAAAAAAGACAAAATTCCCACAAGTCTGAACATGTCTAACTTATCAACATTTACAAAAGACAAGTCACAGACAAGCTGATGATTAGTTTGAGTTTATTCCTGAGGGACAAGGCAGCAACTTGGACTCTATTGATCCAATAAAGCAGACAATAAGCCAAAGTTACCCTAAAAAAGGCCAAAGCAAGTCTAAAAAGCGAGGTCTGATCGAGCACCTAGCCTCGCAAAAATCCAAGATAACTAAAAGGCCGAAGCCACTAGCTTCACACGAAGCTTCCATTAGCTCCGCCAAAGGCTAACCTCAGAGCTTCGCTAGAAGCTTCATTCATAACTTCGCCAGAAGAAGGAATAGTCCAGCTCCGCTCTGAGCTAAATTTCTTGCTTCACTAGATACTTCACCCCAGCTTCACTGGAAGAAGGGATGGTTCAGCTCCACTATAAGTTTAGTACTAGCTTCGCATGAAGCTTTGAAGGTAACTTCGCTTGAAGAGAACTTCTCACTTAGCTCCGCAGCGAGCTTTACCAGGTCATCAATTGACCGTTTCAAAACCCATGAGGGATTAACGGGTAAACCCTACTAATCTAGTGGGATTAATAGGCAGTTACCCTCCCACTTCGTCCCACATTAAGTGGAGACAATTAAGCTACTATGGGTATTAATAGTTCGCACGAACTTACTAGCTTCGCCGGAAGCTCGCAGTTAGCCTCGGTAAGGCTATTTTTAGCCTTGCGTGAAGCTAAATACTGATTTAGTCTTGTTGAATTCGAGGGGGATGGTTGCACCCCATTCTGGCTACAAATAGCCCCTTGCTAAGAGAGGAGTGGGGCTTGGAAAATTTTGGAAGAGATTAAGAAGAGACCTATAGAAAAGTGTCCTCTTGCCTTCTTGCTTCCAATGCCTCAGCTTGCTTCCAAAACCTCAGAGATTCAGTTCTTTTTCATCTAGGGTTCTAGCACGCCTTCTATCTTCGAAGATTTTTAGAACCAAGAGAGAAGGAAATTCTATCAAAGAGGCACCGACCGATTGCATCATCAAAGGGATAAAGTGATCGCGCGCTGATCAGATTCCTACCGACATACTTTCCCAGAAATCTTAGAGGAGATCTACCTGTAATTTTCTTTTTCTTTAAAGAAATACTTATAATTTTGGTCCTCATTCTTTTGTAAAGTTTTCCCCAATAAATTTTCAATGAAAACAAGATGGCAACTTCGCTAAGGAGTTCAGTCTTCTTCCACAACAAGGAGATGATGTCGCAATGTAATGGTCAGAGTGCTGAACCCGTTATCATTGAGAACTTGGTCATCCACTATGACCAAGAGAAGTTTGAGAAACTCCTCTCTAGGGACAGTCCAGCACGACATATATGGAAGCATAGGAAGGTCTCTGTGGCCAAAGCTCCAGTGGTTACATGATTGAGGCTAAACCTGCACACAAAATACTGAATTATAGAACTTAAGAAAGAATATGTGCAAGTGCTCAATTCTTTCGCGATAGCAAGTGGCTATGCGGGTCGTGATCCACAAGGAGGGTTTTGTGATGGAAGCATTTACGTTCTTTATTGAAATCTTTATGAAAACCAAACGAGAGTTCTTCTCTGTTTTTAAGTTAAGAGAATGGAAAAGAGAATTATGTTATGTTAGAAGAAAATGAAAGATGAAGAAGGTGGAAAAATCAGAAAACAATAAAAGTGGCTATGTACAAATGGAGTGAGTGGAGAAGAAAGAGTTGGAAGAGGTGGTGATATAATTTACAGAAATGAGAGAAAGGAAAGAAAAGGAAGGAATACTTACCTAGTTTAATTGATCACTTACCTGGAAACCTTTTGCAAGTTCGACCTTTTTGCTTCGGAGGCGTTCAACGCATAGATCATAAACTCGAGCTCAGTCCCCGTGCACATTATATCGTCAAGCATATCAAGAACGAAGTGATGCGGAGCTTGGAAGAGGAGAACGTCTTCATGAACTATCGCTGGCTCTCATATAGCTTAGTTATACTTGCTTTGGAATTCACTTGTAGACTCAACAAATACAACCAAGGTAAAGTAGAAAGAGGAAGAGGAAAGCAAAACAAAATACGAACATAAAAAGAAGCTTTTACCTTTATTACTTGTAGAGACAATGGAAGAAAGGAGGAGGGTACATCGATGTCACTCTCAACATTAGCCTCTCTCTCTTACTTACATGGATCTTCATCTAACCTAAGCTACATACAAATTACATAAAAAAGAAAAGAAAAACCTAAACTACAAAGAATGAAAACTAGGCTAAATCCTAATCTGCATTGGCCGTCCAATTTCAGCACAGATAATGCCCTTTTATAGGCCAAAAACCCAACAACCAGGATCCCAGGGAGATCGGGGGAGCAAACGCTCCCCCTAACTCCCCAACTAAGCCGCAGAAACGCGGCACTGGCCGCGTTTCCGCGGCCAGGGTGTGGCCAGATGGCCACACCTGTTGGTGGGTCATCCTGGGAGTTTCTTCTAGCTTTATCCTTTGTTGGTTTCTTCGTTTGAGCTCCGGATTCTGACGAAATGACCTTGGATTCTTGGCTTTAACCGATCGATTCTGAGAGGATTCTTCTCAACCGGTTTTCAACCTCTTGATTTTTGCCCTGATTTAGTGAGTGCGAATTAATTCTGATTTAATTCAGAATTTTGGTGGGCTTTGGGCTCATTTCTCTTCAACTCCTTAAAGATTGGGCCTGCAAATAAATCAAACAATTAATTAGGACAATGCAGCCTTTTATTCTATAATAAGTATGGACATATGATATTAAATATGCAACATTAGCGACCAATCATTACAGAGCAAAAATCACCCAAGGCTTTAGTAACTGCGTGTACAAGTGGGCGAACCTTGCTCCAACACCCCTCAATCTCAGCCGAGACTAAAGGTGTCTCACGTGAAGTCGAACAGGATCCCTGTGAACCTAAAGCTGCTCAGGCCAAGCAGGTATGGAAGGCGAAGGCAAAGTTGAGGCACAACTTCGCCTCTCACACGAAGACAAGGGCAAAATGCCCTTAAGTTTTGGTAGCGTCGTTGATGCTAGCCGCGAGGCTGACTTGGAATCACAATGGCGTGAATTTCCACTGACTTCGCACAATCCAATAGCGCTGATTTCCAGTGCTAACTCTGCCCCTATGAGCGGAGTTAAAGGGGTGTCCCTAAGTGCTTATAGCATTGCTAACGCAGCTTCAGTACCTAAGAGTACTAACAAAATTTCAAGCCGCAAGGCTGAAGCACTCTGCAGTGCTAATTACCTTTGCCGCAAGGCAAAGAACAAGGCACCACTTTGTGCTAAAAGCAAAGTCACCATGACTTCCCTCCTAAAATTTTCTAGTGCTAAGCTCGCATTTGGGGGCAGAGTTACGAGTGTAGCTTCGCCAAGCGAAACTAATGCTACTGTTGCGGTGATTTTCAAATCACCTGTAGTTAAAAATGGAAGCCCCAAGGCTAGATTTCTCCATCCTGAAAAGCCTAATACACGATCTCCTCAAGTCTTCGAACAAGATCGTGTAAGCTTGGTTAAGATCGATCTATGAGAGTTCTTAACTAACAAATGAAAGTTAGAACTTCTCCATACCTCTCTCTTCTGCTGTGAACAAGTAGGCTGCCAGTTGGTAATGGTCCATTTAGTTCATTACTGATTAGGGCCAGTCCCCACAACTCTTCCACCCTGACAGTAAGTTTTTGACTGACTATCGATTCGAGCCCTTGTTAAGCCTGACAAAAAGAGCAAAGCACGAAACTTGCCAAATCTACCCTCAGCATCCGTCAATATGATAGAGAGGGGACGTGAACAGCTCAGGGAGACGAGGGAGAAGGGATAGTAATTCTCCTTCATTCAATTCTCCAGACTCAGACTATAACCCCGGCTGGGCCAAATCTTAGTGGGACAAGAAGGTGTGTTTTGAGGCACAAGATCCAGGGTAGCAATACCCTATAACTATGAACAACTGTCCTCTTTAACTGGGATGATGTCACCTGAACCATTGAAAAGTCTCTTCCAATGGTCTGACAATGAGGGAGAAGCTAGTGGATATGCCTCATCAACAACAGTCAGCTCAGTGCACAGAGGCGAAGTATCAGCTAATATGGCCGATAGTAGTAATGATGACCTTCGCCGACGAATGGAGGCTCAAGAGCAGACCACCAAGGCCCAACAAGAAGCCCTTGACAATATTCAACAAATGCTAGCTCAACCTCACTGCCAAAATGATAATAATACCGGAAGTAATCATAATAAGGAGGAGCATAATGATGATGAACAACCAAAGACTGAGAAGTCAAAAGAAAGCTCTTCCATCGATGCCGAAGTTCTTAAAGGCATCAAGCTCAAATCGCATCCCTAGCTCAGCGGGATGAATTGAAGAAGGTAGGGATGACTCATCTTATCCACTTGAATGGGATTCAGTGCCATATCGCCAAAGTTTAAGCTACCTAAGTTACATATGTATGATGGTAAAAGCTCACCAAATCAGATATCTATTACTTCCGGTCCCAGACTGGTAATGTCAGAGATAATGATGCTATTATGACCAGATTATTTATTGGTACCCCCAAAGGAGTAGCGTTCGATTGGTTCAGAAGCTTTCCACCGGGTTCCATTAATTCTTGGATTGATTTAGAAACTCGGTTCCTCTCTCGCTTCTATGAGGATGCTACTGAGATAACCATGGATAAACTTCTTTCCATCGTACAGAAGAAAGGGGAATCGGTTGAACGGTTCAGGAACCTATCTTTGATGTGTCCAGCGGGGATGCCATTGCCCATGTTATTGCAGACATCTAGACATAACTTCCTAGACAAAGTAGAGATTCGTATGGAGCTGTTAAGGCCCACACCTAGAAAGAATTAGTTGAGCAAGCTGAAATAGCCGAGAAGTCGGCTAAAAAGCTTGAGCCGTCCATACCTAAAGGGAAATGGGGTATAAACAATAAAGGACGTGGCGAAATGGCACAGTCTTCCAATCAAAAAGGAAAGAAACCATATCTGTGGAGTTGTCGGGGGAAACTCCTCCGAAAACCAAGAAGAGCGGCGTTAGTAACCAGGAGTTTAAGTTTCCTCTGAAATAGTACTCCTTCAAAGAAGAGCAGGTGGTTACAATATTCCATTTTCTCCAAATAAGTTGAAGCTGCCAGAGGCCTGACCCCTAACGAATTGGGACGCACAAACTTCCCAATTATTGCCTCTTTCATAGGATGGTTCATCATCCTACTAACAAATGATTTGTTCTCAAGGACAAAATTCAAGCTTTGGTCGATGCCGGAGTTCTGACTTTAAAGTCAGAACAAAAGAAAGTCACCGCAAACATGGTGACTCTTAAGTTCGGCACTCCGCCGAAAGTCACAGTCCCTGATGGATCTCCTCCAATCCCTAAGGCATGACTGGAGATAAGTATTCCTTCAGCAAAGCAGCAGGAGGCTAAAGGTCTCCTTCCCCTAACATTGAAGACTGGGGAAATCATGTGGGTGCACCCAGATCTTGCGCAAGATAAACAATGGGATTCAAAGAAACCCAAGTCAAAGGGAAAATCCTGCAATATTGTTTCTGTTTTGCCAGATGATGACAACGTAACAATAGCTTCTCTCAGCGACTCTAAAAATTAAAGGTATACTTTCACAACACATGCTACTGCACCCCAACCAACAGGTACTCGGTCTGAAAAATCATACCTAAGACAGTATGAGAAAACTACTGACAAGACACAATAACCAACGACGTCAGTAGAAATACCTGTTCTAGCTTTAGTCCTGACTCCAGGAAAAGGAAGCAGAAAGAAGTCCGTTTTGACCGTGTCTTGAAGAGACCTTCAGGCCCCGGACTTGACGTTCCTTTCCGCTTTGATATTGGCACAACTGGCCAACATTCCAGCTCGGATCACCATACACGAGCTGCTTCACCTCTTGAAAGAGACAAGAGAAGCACTCAGGGATGCACTTGCTGATTCAGAATCATTTCCATATATCGGAGAACCCTGAAGATGACAGTCGACCCTTGTGTTATGAATGTCATCATATACAGTCAAAAATACCTGCTATCACTTTCATTGTTAAGGATATGCTCCTTAAGGACAATAAACACAATCAACCCTTGTATTATACTGGATACATTGGCTCGACGTGCATTAAAAGGGTACAGGTCGATCCAGGGTTTGCACTCAGTATCATTCTTCAAAGCTCCTCTACTTCCTTGGGATACCGTTTCACAGGCTATCCGCAATGACTACTGTGATATACGGTTTTATGCAGGAAGAAGTCACCCACTGGGAAAGATTCGGCTTCGCTGTCGAATTGGAGACTTGAAATCAGAAGTGACATGTTATGTCATTGATACTGACACGTCATATAACTTATTGCTTGGGTGGCCTTGGATTCATCTAATTGGATCGTCCCCTCCACTCTGCACCAGTGCTTCAAGTACGTAGAAGATAATGCAACAGCACGAACAGTGTTTGCTAAAAAACAGCCATTCAAAGGAGTGAAAAAACTACTTTACTGATGCTCTCCTCTATCAAGAAGCTAAAGAACAGCTGCTCGAAGATGACGATAGCGGCAATGAAGTAGATTCAGAGTTAGAAGAAGACACACCAGCTACTCATACTTTGAAACCAATTGTAGCATATCTTAATGATCCTCAATGTAATAATCCCATTGGGGATGATGACAAATGGATAATTAATGAGAATATTACTTTTGATTATCTGATAGTGCTGATCTATTTAAATCTATTGACAATAGCTCCCTACACATGCCTTTGTCCGTGCTAAGTATGACAAGTACGCCTGTAGAGAGTAGAGAAGGGTCTGTCTTTGTGATCCCTCCATCCAAAAGGAGTCAATCATTGATAATATTTGGTAGGACCCAACTACGAATGTTTACAATTACAGATTCAAGCTCAGACTCAAAACCCCCGCAATTTTTCTATTACGCATGATCAGCACACCTTATGATGCGAAAAATGGGATACAGTTTACACCATGGGAAAGGTTTGAACTTCAGAAAAGGACGACGCGTTCTTTTATGAACTTTCATGCCAAAAGGGAAGCCAGCAAATTACTATGATAAAACACACAGGGGGTTGGGACATGTTACACCTCCTAGTCCGCCTCAATCTGAAGATGACAAATCTATCCCGTCACATTCTGTCACTTCATCTAAGCGGGAATCAGATGTCAGTGTGGGGATGCTTTTCAAGAACCTCTTTGTCAATATGACTTCGATCGATCAATTGGAGCATAAGAGACTTTTAAAATATTTGACGCTGAACCATGGGCTCAGCAACTTGATCTCCAGTGGGAAAAGTGATTCGAATAACGTGAACCGTCCACTGAGGATATGGTAATTCAGGTACTATAAGTGAAAGTTTATCACTCACAGAAAGAGAAGAATTTATAGCACTCATATAAGAGTAAATCGATGTCATTGCATGGAATTACGAAGATATGCTCAGTTTTGATCCCCAAATAGCCATGCATCATTTAAACATTAAGCCTGACGTCAAGCCAGTGAAACAACAACAACGACGATTTCGTCCTGACATTATGGATGCTATTGAAACTGAAGTCCATAAACTCATCGCACGTGGTTTCAAACGGGAGAAGCAACATCCGAATTAGGTTGCTAACATAGTCCCCATTCTTAAAAAGAATGAAAAAATTCGGATCTGTATTGACTCCGCGCTCTTAATACAGCCTGCTTTAAAGACGAGTCCCACCGCCCATCACTGACGTCATGATTGACAACACCTGTGGCTTCGAGAGAATGTCTTTTATGGATGGCTTCTTAGGGTACAACCAAATAAAGATGCACCCAAAGGATGAAAGACATACTTCATTCCGGATATCGTTAGGAGTATACTGCTATACTGTGGTGCTCTTCGGATTAAAGAATGCAGGAGCAACTTATCAACGTGTAATGAGTAAAATTTCGCATAATCCCGAAAAACGGTGGAGTGCTATGTCGACGACATTGCTGTCAAAAGTCGCGATAAGAATGATCATCTTCGTGACCTAAAAATAATGTTCTATATAATGCGAACCCATCAGCTAAAAATGAACCCAACAAAGTCCTTCTTGGGTGTTTTAAGTGGCAAGTTCTTGGGATTCATTGTTACATCAAAAAGAATCCATCTTGACCCAGACGAGGTCAAAGCTATTTAGAGTATGCAATCACCTAAGAATCTCAAAGAACTCAGGGGTCTGCATGGCATGTTAGCTTATATATGAAGATTCATTGTAAATCTCTTGGGCCATTGTTAACCAATCACCCGGCTTATGTAAAAAGGGTGTTTCTTTTGTGTGGGATAAAGCCTGCCAAGAGGCTTTCAAAGATATTAAATAATACCTCACCAAACCTCTAGTCTTGATGGCTCCCACATCAAGAAAACCATTCTTGCATTACGTAAAAGCTATAGACCATTCTCTAAGTTCTCTTCTTGCTCAAAAGAATGATGACGACCATGAAATGCCATTAACTACCTTAGTAGGACCCTGATAGGAGCTGAGTCCCGATATAACCCTATTGAGAAGGAATGTTAGGAATGTTTAGCTCTTATCTTTGTCATTCAAAAGATGCGGCATTACTTGGTCGGTCAAGCCATACGTGTCATTTTAAGAGTTAATCCCTTGCGTATCCTTATGATAAAACTAGGATCGCTGAATTCGAGGTTAGCTAAGTGGGCCATCCTCTTGTCTTAGTACGACATGCTCTTTATTCCTCAAAAGGTAATAAAGGGTTAGGCTCTTGCAAACTTTCTAGCCACTCATCCGGTTTTAGAAAGCTCAAAGCTTCATGAAAATATTCCAAATGAGAGTTTTGAATCAAATATGACTTCGGAGGACGAAGTGTGGCAGATGTTCTTTGACGGATCATCAAGAATAGACCCCAAAGGCAGAATTATCGCTAGTGTGGGGGTTGTACTTATCTCACCATAAAATCATGTCCTTCCTCAGGCATTTTCATTGATGTAACCTTGTTCTAACAATGTTGTGTATTATAATACTCTACTCATTAGCCTTCAGCTCGCCCATAAAATGGGGGTATGCTATCTCGAAGCTTATGGTGATTCAAAGCTTATTGTTAATCAAGTCAAATGAGAATACGAGATTCAGCATGAAGATTTGGTACTTTATTACCATGCAGTCATCAAAATGGCTAATTCATTTGATGGCTTTCACAACGGTCATATGTCTCGATTCCAAAATACTAAGGCCAACGCTTTGGCGGCACTAGCGGCTACATTAGCCTTACCTATTGATACAACTTATCATTTCACAGTGGCTCTCGATGTCTTATCTGAGCAAACCATGTGTTGGAAGCTAATGAACTCCATGTAACCACAATAGGTTTCGAGCCTAGAGATTGGCGATTTCCCCTAATTGACTATGCTTTGCATGACATATTACAGGACGACCCTAAGGAAGTAGCTTCAATCCGACAAAGGTATTTCCGCTTCTATTATGATTCGACAGTAAAGACACTCTACCGCCGCTCATACGACGGTATCTTACTCCGTTGCCTCTGTAATTTGGAAGCACAAGAAGTACTTAAAGAGGCACGATGATATATGCGGAGCTTATCAACCAGATCCGATACTCAAGGATCGATTGCACAGACTCAGTTATTATTGGCCAACTATGATAGCTAATGCCATTATATAGCACAGAGTTGTAAAGTCTGTCAAATCCACGCAGACTTTATACATCAACCTCTGGAGCTACTTCACCTGACTGTTGCTACGTGGCCATTCGAGGCACGGGGAATTGATATTGTTGGACCTATTAGCCCCTCATAAACAAAAGGTCATCAGTTCATCTTAGCAATAACCGATTATTCTCAAAGTGGGCAGAGACTATACCACTTATTGAAGTTAAAACTTCCTACATGGTCAACTTTATCAAAACACCATGTCATCCATCGGTTGGTGTCCCCAAGCGGATTATTCATGATAATGGTCCCCAATTTGCAAGCCAAGTATTCTATCAGTTTTGCAATAAATACCGAATTCAGAATATGGCGTCAACCACTTATAACCCTGTTACTAATGGTTTGACAAAAGCATTCAACAAGATAATTATTAAGCTACACAAGAAATTTGTTTCATCAAGCAAACGAGATTTGAATGAGAAGCTCGGTGAATGTCTTTGGGCCTACTGAATTATAGTCCGAGCCCCAATACGCAATACACCTTTTTCTCTGGTATACGGATGTGAGGCAGTCATACCGCTAGAGATCCAGATGCCATCATTACAGGTCGCCTTAGCATCCAAGATGACTAAGGAAGACAATGATCGGCTACGTCTTCAAGAACTTGAGCCCTAGATGAGAAATGACTACAAACTCAACAACACATTGAGTTGTACCAAGCTTGAATCTTGAAAGACTTCAATAAGAAGGTTAAGCAAAGGGTGTTCCAGAAAGGAGATTTGGTTTTAACCATCAGACGACCCGTGGTCATGACACACAAAACCAAAGGCAAATTTTAGCCCAAACGGGAAGGACCGTTCATAATAGAAACAGTTTACTCAAATGAAGCATACCACCTTATAACCCAAAAGGTGATACACTCATGATGCCGATCAACGGCAGATTCTTGAAGAAGTATTATCCTTGACAGAAGCTATTCTATGATCAGATCACATCACCGTCAATCAGTGTCGAGCCGATCGAACGCTAATCACATCATGATGCATTATGTAAACATTGAAGAAGAAATAAAGTGGGAAACTTCGTTTTAACCTTGTCACTTTTCTCTAGTGCACCTATGAACTTGTCAGAAGCTGCCCCATGATTAGATCACATTACCGTCGATCGACGCCGAGCCGATCGAACATTGGTAACATTATGATGCATGATGTCAACATTAAAGCAATGGAAAAGTTAGGAAATTTGATTTTAGCCGTTACTTTTCTCATGATTAAGTTAATATTATATCTCTGATCAAAGCTCCACCCTGATCAATGAGATGGATTAGGGTTTGAGATCCAAGATATTGGAAGAGCACCAAAGAAAAGCTTCCTCATTCAATGGATCACACCATGGTAGATCGACACCAAGCCGACGAACATAGGTGACATTATGATGTATGATGTAAACATCGAAGAAAAGACAAAGGCAAAATGTCAAGTTTTGGCCTTGTCACTCTTGTCTAGTAATAGACATGCACCCACGTTTAACTTAGAAGAATAGGTGATATTTTGAAGTTGAGCATACCTAAGTAATAGTTTTAGGCACTCTTCTTTCTAATCATTCCTCTCGATCTAGAAGGATAGCTCATCTAGCTTGACTTGTCCATATGTAATGGTGGTATGCCTTCCTTCTCTATTCGATAGCTCGAAGCTCGATCCAATGATAAGGCATCTAAATAGTCAAATGAGCTGATTGAATGAGTTTATCTGATAGCTTATCAAGTCAAACACATTGAAGAAGCTTCATGACGCATTTTTGCAAAACATTTCACTGCTTTCACATTCATATCAAGATGTGGCGATAAATCGACTCTCAGAGATGACGGAATGAGTTTATCTGATGGCTTATTAAGCCAAACTCATTAGAGAAGGTTCGTGACATATCTTACAGAACCTGATTGGTCGCTAATGTTGCATATTTAGTATCATATCATACTTATTCTAGAATAAAACTTTGCATTGTCTTAATTAATTGCTTAATTTATTTGCAGGCCCGTTCTTTAAGTAGATGAAGAGAAATGAGCCCAAAGCCCACCAAAATTCTGAATTAAATCAGAATAATTCACACTCACTAAATCAGGGCAAAATCAAGAGGTTGAAAACCGGTTGAGAAGAATCCTCTCAGAATCGATCGGTTAAAGCCAAGAATCCAAGGCCATTTCGTCACACT
>JAVJIF010025024.1:0-62258 GCA_038442645.1 Agave tequilana | reverse complement strand
TCTCTAATATACTTAAAAAATAACCAACCATTTATATAATAACTCTGAAAGGCACCGTTTACACAGATTATGTTTTTAGACAGAGTCATGCTTTACATATAAATGTGAAAGTGTTTGAGAAAATAACTCTTAGTAAATTGCCAGTATTTTTTAGCATAAGACACTGAAATAATAAGTTTATTAAAATTTAAAAGTTTCATCCCTCAAGTTAAAAGGAAAAATGTAATATGGATCACAGCACGAGCATTTCACATGCTAAGAGAATTCGTACGGGATGATGAAACATTACTTGTGAACTGAGCCTTCATAATTTCATTAATTGCACTCATAATTATTTTACGCTCAGAAAAAATCAAACTGTCATGAAGTTGTGAACATATATATATATATATATATATATATATATTATATATATATAGATATATATATATATATATTTATATATATAATGTCTTGAATTGTCTCCTTTGATTTTAACACCTGAGAGAATCTCAGTCCCCCTCAATGAACTGGTTCTAGAAACCACTTGACGAGGTGACCTTTAATCTCTGAAAATTTTGGTTTAATCTTTTCAGAAAAAAATTCAATCAGTTTTTTTTCTTTTCAGAAAAAATTTTTGGTTTAATCTTTTTAGAAAAAAATTCATAGCATGGTTTTGAAATCGGCACCTCTCTATTTCCAACATTCTCATACCACTGAGTCAGTCCCAGTTGCTAGGTTCAATAAAGTTATTGTCTGTCATCTCACTACTACATTTTATAGATTAAACGTGATATGTTTTCATGACATTTTTTTCATTTAAAAAAATGTTTAAAATTTACAATGTTGTTTGCAAAAAAACCTGACGTCATTTGCCTTGATTTAACGTGTTCTAGTGTAATCTTTGTTGGGTATTCTGCTTAATAAGAATCAATCTGACAACTAATCAAGATCACTGAGATATCAACAATCTAATTGGCCAGGTCGGCAAATATCAGGTGGGAGGTTTTCCGTTCAATAGAACGTTCCTTAATTTAAGAACCACCTTTCAATTTCCTTCCTTGGTTAAAACACCAATTAGACTGAACTAAGTCAGTCTCGATATACTGTAAAGTATATCCCCTGTATAAAGGACTTAATCCACTTATACAGTATTTAGAGTGAGGTACGCTTATAGCGAATCTCCTTAAGACAATTACGTCCCCCGCACCGGTGCTAACGGGATAATGGACGCTGGTCTCCCAAGATACAACACTCTTTCACGGTATTTGGATAGCACTACCAAATCACCGTACGGTCGAACCGTAGTCAACCAGTACCTACACAGGATTAGCAAAGCAGCGGTATAATGACAAATTTCAAATGAATATTTGTCTTACTCTTTTGGAGGAACACCCACTGTTAAGGATGTAGGAAGGTTGAAGAATTTGGCAGAATCTCCTTTAGGAAGTCGCTTCGGATTCCCACTTTACGCTGGAAATCGCGGATTCCACTTCAGGCTGGAAGCGCAGTTCAGAACGTTGAAAAACAGTTCAGAACTTTAAATAGAGAGAGAGAGATAGAGAGTTAATTCTCTGTTGGTGTTTTGGTGTAGATTGTGTGTTTCAATTGAGAATATGGAGGCTATATATAGCTTTCCAGGAGAGGGCCAACAGGTTTGAACCCAAACCAAAGGTTGCAACTTTTGGCCCAGCAGACGTGTCTATTGGCAGCCCAAAAGTCGCAAGCGTTGACGCGGAGCGGACTGTTTCGCAACCTTTGGTTGTCCAACAGGTGCGCAACCTTCGGCAGTCCAACAGGTGCGCAACCGTTGGCAATCCAACAGGTTCGCAACAAGAGCGGGTCCTTGGAACCTGATTCAAAAAGAATCAGGCCAGGTAGGAACTCAGACTCAGACCCGAGCCCAGCAGACCCGGACCCGAGCCCGGCCCGGCTCCGGCACCGCGCCGGCCGGCCGGCCGCCGCCAGCGGCGGCGCGCGCGCGCACGCACGTATGTACGTGCATAGTTCCCAAGTACCCAAAGGGCACACCCTTTGTTCTCAATTTTCTCTATTTATACACCATGAGCTTCCATCCCACGACCAGTGTGGGACTAAATGCTTTTAGCTACCTTTAGTCCCATTTGGCTTTGAATTAGGCAATCTTTGGACTTGAATATCTCATTCATTCGAAGTCGGAATTGAACATGTGAATATACCACGTTCATCACAAATGGAAGGAGAACACACTCCAACCATCATCCGGTTGATTCGATCAACGGATCTCGCCATAATTCAACTCGAAGATTCACCTTTATATTTTTCAATTCCAACAATCCCCCACAATGAATGGAGATTCAGGAAATGACACACAAAGAGACTGACTCCATTGTGAAAGGTACTTGAGAAAGGAAACTGCATAAGTATAGGTGAACTAGGTCTTGAACCTTCCATAGCGAAAGCTTTATCGGACTTACTGGCTAATCAGTGAACTAGGTCTTGAACTGTTAGCTGTTAGTGTAAGCCAAGTCAACAAGCTTCACACAGTGACTTTCCAAATCAACTTTGGTTCTCAGTTGTGTCCGTTTTGACCCTGGACATTCTTGGTTTCAGAGAGTATCTTTAGGGAATAACAGCCTCCATAGAGATTCCCAAAGAGCCGACCCAACTCTATACTCACATAGGTGATGGACCTATTAAGAGTAGTCTACTCTACTCCACTTGTTTAGAAACAAGATATAGGCATCATTAAAAGCGTTAAGCTTATACTTAACCCACTTGTAGAAAGCACTTATATGCACCATAGGAATGGATTGGAGTCAAGCTCCCAAGTGCTTACTTGCTGAGTCAATCATAACTAGTTTTTCCTCTTGAACTTAGTCCGTGGGATCTCCATCGCTAAGTGAGGTTTCCATTAAGTTGACTCGGTAAGGTTAGGCTTTTAGACCCATTCCCCTCGATGCGCAGTTTATACGCTCTCCACTTAAACCTTTAGTAAGCGGATGTAACACCCTGATCCCCGGTGTACGTATCAACGTATCTGTACGCGATACGACGTACAAATTTGATTTGACCTCTGTAGTATTCCGATTGACCTGATTTCGGTTTCAAAAATCATTTTATAATATTTGAGATTTTTCAGGATTTTCTGGAATTTTTCTGGATTATTTTGGAAAATCTCCGTTGTCGGTGTCGACCGATACCGATAACCAGCCTTCCTATTTTTATTTCACAAACGGAGTACAATTTTGAGAATCCGCTTTCACCAGATGTCTTAGAATCATATTTTCTATGATCGGGTATTTTTGGAGGATTTTCTGAATTTATCGAAAATCCGGCCAAACCGGTGTCGCCCGTATCGGCGAGACACTCCGGGATTTTTAATTTACAAACCGGAGGGAATTTCTGCAAACCGTCTTCATCTTACGTCTTAGAATAATATTTTCTATTTTCTGTAATTTTTGGGTACCGTTCGGAACTGGTCGAATATCAGGCCAATATTTAATATTTAAAATATTAATTTTTTTAACCTTTTTCTTTTTCTTTTCTTTTCCCTTCTCTTCTTCTCTTCTCTGGCTTCATCCAGAGATTCCCACCGCCAACCCAACCGACCTCCCCTTTAAAAATCTCCCTCTCTCTCTCTCTCTAATTCAAAATATCTCCTCTCTCTCTCTCTCCTAATTCTCTCTCTTTCTCTCCTAATTCTCTCTCTCTCCTCTCTCTCTTATCTCCCCCTCTCTTGCTTGCTGTACAACCAAAATGAGGGGGGCTGCCCCTTTTGCCGACGGCCAGGCCGGGCGCCGCGCTGCCGGGCGCCGCCAGCGCCGGTGCCGCCGCGCCCAAGCCCGGCGCACCACCGCGCCCCACCCGGTCGGCGTATTCCCTCCGGCGAGGCCGCTATGGCCGCTCTTCTCTCTCTCTGTGTATTCGGGCGATAACTGGAGCATCCGACTCCGATTCGGGCGATTCTGGATCCGCTACGATCATGGGAACGAGAGCTACAGTCCTGTAGCCAGTTTGTGAGTGTTTTCCTTTCTAAATTTTATTTATTTATTATGTTTGATTACAAAACCGTAATTATGGGTTAAATAATAGAACTGTTAAATTCCTAACTTAACTTGAGAAACGGCATGTATTATAAACCGAGACATTTAGCTAGGTGATCAATTCAAGAATCACTAGATACTGTCACTGCATGGATAACTAGGATGGTTCCACACTAATGCTACATGGACACGAAGACACGCGTACTTCATTATGCGAGGTCTTGTCACTATTCCACGGTCACACTTACTGACTCACTGGTACACTAAACACCGTAGTGCATGTAGATATCGGTTATACCTCTCACTCTTACCTAGATACTGAGATTCATGTACACAGATACACATAGATGTACACTGGTACACGGCTAGACCAATGCACGGACTACCGCATTTCATATTATGTTATGTCTACATATTACTGTTACACCTGCATGTCATGTTTACATATCACTGTTACACATGCATGCATTTCATCTACATATCACGGTTACACGTGCATGTCACTGTTACACGTGCATGTCACTGCTACACGTGCATGTCATGCTTATATATATCACTGTTACACATGCATGTCATGCTTCCCTGTGACTCATGCTTATATGGTTTCTCTATCTCCTTGTCATACGGATCACCATGATTATTACATGTATTATTGTTCCATGCTCCCGTATTCATGATATATGATTGTTGTCTGTTACTGATACGGGTATTCTTGTTACTGGACATGCGAGCTGTTGATATGCGATATGTGGGAAGCCCACATCTATTGTTCCCGTTCTCGGTATATTGTTCATGATATCTTGTTCATGTTATATTGTTTCCTGATTCTTGTTATATTGTTCTACGCTATCAACAGAGCTCAGGTCCAGTTATCATGTTACCCGTATCATGTACGGTAGTTGTTCTTGTTACATTGTATACTTGATATAGCAGATCATAAAGCTAACTGGGGTATGGGGGAGACTTGACGGTTGATTAGATCTTATCGGGTGATGTACTGGATCCATATTGTTTTCCCACTGCAGGGGACGGTAGGAGGGCTGCCTACCAATTGCTCCATGAGCTCTTGTTACTTGATTCATGCTCCCCTCTTAGCGGAGGGCCCTGGTCCTGGCAGCCAGGGGCTTGTTTAAGGCCGTGATCCCGGGTATGCACGGGATACATCCACCCGATAAGAACTCCTCGACCACGAGTTTCCAATTAATATAATAAAACTGTATACACAATAGTGGACGTCGGGACACTTGTTATTTGGTTACTCTCTCGTTTGGATAATGGTACCCGTAGGCCATGTCCGGATGGGTTCGACTGGAGTGCGGGCTCCAGTATGAACTGCCAGTGGTATGGGACACTGGAAGAGAGTGACTAAAATATCAGGTGGTACTGATTGCTACTATTGTATCAATCACATGACTTGCCTCAGACATGTATGCTATTGTTGTACTTGACTTACCTGATACATGTTACTGTTCCTGTCATTTTGTCTACTATCATGTTCATTGTGATCTTGCTTACTTGTACTATTCATGTTCATGTTATTGTATCCGCTATCATGTTACTTGTAGACTTTGCTACACTACTTGATACTGATTACACTTCATATAGTGACATACTACTCATGCTCATGTATACCTTGCCTCATAAACATTCTGTTATGCATTGCTTATGTGATAACTAGAGTCAACACAGTAGCATGTTCATATTGCATATGTCCACCTGCATATTCATTTACATCACTACCATGTTCACTGCTATTACGTCACTGTAGATAACAGTATTATTATATAAACTAGATATGATTAGAGTCATGACCTGATGATAACCGGCTAGGTAGTGATGATACTAAAAGATGACATGCTTTTATATCTCTACTGCTTCCTATATGCTTATGAGAGAATATCACTTGTACCACATCATGTATTATATATTAGTATCGTGCCTGTATTACTATTATATATTATTGCCTCCTTCAGTTTTACCACTCACTAGGTCGCTTTCTGACGACCCTGGGTTTGCATGCCCAGATTGGAGATCCGCGTACCGTAGTATCCGAGAGAACCATGGAGTCATATTGGAGCTTCCTCATCGGACTATTCCTAGGTATTTTAGTATTTTATTTCCGTTATCTTGTTTGTCTTCATCTTTCATATCTGTTATGATTACTGACCCTCTACTGCAGGTATTCTTGTACTTATATCATGCTGGACCCCAGGTATTTATGGAGATTATGTACTGTATTGAGGCTTAACGTACTCGTGAGCGTGTTTTCACCTCGCGTACGTACGTCGCCATAACGTCCCCGTACCTGCAGAATCGGGGCGTTACACAGTGGTATCAGAGCTTAGGTTCACATCTGGTGTGGGTAACCACCTGGGTCAATACTTGGGCTCTTACCAACAGTACAAACAGGTTCAGATTAACTGATCTGTATCTGAATTTGGGGATTCCAGCAACGAGTACGAGAATACCATGATCTTGACGATACATTCCTTGATTCGTTTATCTTCCTTCCTTCCTTCTAGTTGTCACCCAAACTATCCAAATTCCTTCTCATTTTTCTTGCACCGTCTTGCTTCCCATCCGTTAGGATTTGTTCACTATCATACTTCTCCATCCCGGGTTCCTTCTAGATGGCAGAGTGCGCAGTGGAAGTGTCGTGTGCCCGTAACATTTTGGCTTTGGGGTTAGAAATCTTGTTCTCACACCTGATTGAAATTGCGAGGACGCATTTTTTGTAAGGTGGGGAGAAATGTAACACCCTGATCCCCGGTGTACGTATCAACGTATCTGTACGCGATACGACGTACAAATTTGATTTGACCTCTGTAGTATTCCGATTGACCTGATTTCGGTTTCAAAAATCATTTTATAATATTTGAGATTTTTCAGGATTTTCTGGAATTTTTCTGGATTATTTTGGAAAATCTCCGTTGTCGGTATCGACCGATACCGATAACCAGCCTTCCTATTTTTATTTCACAAACGAGTACAATTTTGAGAATCCGCTTTCACCAGATGTCTTAGAATCATATTTTCTATGATCGGGTATTTTTGGAGGATTTTCTGAATTTATCGAAAATCCGGCCAAACCGGTGTCGCCCGTATCGGCGAGACACTCCGGGATTTTTAATTTACAAACCGGAGGGAATTTCTGCAAACCGTCTTCATCTTACGTCTTAGAATAATATTTTCTATTTTCTTAATTTTTGGGTACCGTTCGGAACTGGTCGAATATCAGGCCAATATTATAATATTAAAATATTAATTTTTTTAACCTTTTTCTTTTTCTTTTCTTTTCCCTTCTCTTCTTCTCTTCTCTGGCTTCATCCAGAGAATTCCCACCGCCAACCCAACCGACCTCCCCTTTAAAAATCTCCCTCTCTCTCTCTCTCTAATTCAAAATATCTCCTCTCTCTCTCTCTCTCCTCCTAATTCTCTCTCTTTCTCTCCTAATTCTCTCTCTCTCTCTAACTTATCTCCCCCTCTTGCTTGCTGTACAACCAAAATGAGGGGGGCTGCCCCTTTTGCCGACGGCCAGGCCGGGCGCCGGCGCTGCCGGGCGCCGCCAGCGCCGGTGCCGCCGCGCCCAAGCCCGGCGCACCACCGCGCCCCACCCGGTCGGCGTATTCCCTCCGGCGAGGCCGCTATGGCCGCTCTTCTCTCTCTCTGTGTATTCGGGCGATAACTGGAGCATCCGGACTCCGATTCGGGCGATTCTGGATCCGCTACGATCATGGGAACGAGAGCTACAGTCCTGTAGCCAGTTTGTGAGTGTTTTCCTTTTCTAAATTTTATTTATTTATTTATGTTTGATTACAAAACCGTAATTATGGGTTAAATAATAGAACTGTTAAATTCCTAACTTAACTTGAGAAACGGCATGTATTATAAACCGAGACATTTAGCTAGGTGATCAATTCAAGAATCACTAGATACTGTCACTGCATGGATAACTAGGATGGTTCCACACTAATGCTACATGGACACGAAGACACGCGTACTTCATTATGCGAGGTCTTGTCACTATTCCACGGTCACACTTACTGACTCACTGGTACACTAAACACCGTAGTGCATGTAGATATCGGTTATACCTCTCACTCTTACCTAGATACTGAGATTCATGTACACAGATACACATAGATGTACACTGGTACACGGCTAGACCAATGCACGGACTACCGCATTTCATATTATGTTATGTCTACATATTACTGTTACACCTGCATGTCATGTTTACATATCACTGTTACACATGCATGCATTTCATCTACATATCACGGTTACACGTGCATGTCACTGTTACACGTGCATGTCACTGCTACACGTGCATGTCATGCTTATATATATCACTGTTACACATGCATGTCATGCTTCCCTGTGACTCATGCTTATATGGTTTCTCTATCTCCTTGTCATACGGATCACCATGATTATTACATGTATTATTGTTCCATGCTCCCGTATTCATGATATATGATTGTTGTCTGTTACTGATACGGGTATTCTTGTTACTGGACATGCGAGCTGTTGATATGCGATATGTGGGAAGCCCACATCTATTGTTCCCGTTCTCGGTATATTGTTCATGATATCTTGTTCATGTTATATTGTTCCTGATTCTTGTTATATTGTTCTACGCTATCAACAGAGCTCAGGTCCAGTTATCATGTTACCCGTATCATGTACGGTAGTTGTTCTTGTTACATTGTATACTTGATATAGCAGATCATAAAGCTAACTGGGGTATGGGGGAGACTTGACGGTTGATTAGATCTTATCGGGTGATGTACTGGATCCATATTGTTTTCCCACTGCAGGGGACGGTAGGAGGGCTGCCTACCAATTGCTCCATGAGCTCTTGTTACTTGATTCATGCTCCCCTCTTAGCGGAGGGCCCTGGTCCTGGCAGCCAGGGGCTTGTTTAAGGCCGTGATCCCGGTATGCACGGGATACATCCACCCGATAAGAACTCCTCGACCACGAGTTTCCAATTAATATAATAAAACTGTATACACAATAGTGGACGTCGGGAACACTTGTTATTTGGTTACTCTCTCGTTTGGATAATGGTACCCGTAGGCCATGTCCGGATGGGTTCGACTGGAGTGCGGGCTCCAGTATGAACTGCCAGTGGTATGGGACACTGGAAGAGAGTGACTAAAATATCAGGTGGTACTGATTGCTACTATTGTATCAATCACATGACTTGCCTCAGACATGTATGCTATTGTTGTACTTGACTTACCTGATACATGTTACTGTTCCTGTCATTTTGTCTACTATCATGTTCATTGTGATCTTGCTTACTTGTACTATTCATGTTCATGTTATTGTATCCGCTATCATGTTACTTGTAGACTTTGCTACACTACTTGATACTGATTACACTTCATATAGTGACATACTACTCATGCTCATGTATACCTTGCCTCATAAACATTCTGTTATGCATGCTTATGTGATAACTAGAGTCAACACAGTAGCATGTTCATATTGCATATGTCCACCTGCATATTCATTTACATCACTACCATGTTCACTGCTATTACGTCACTGTAGATAACAGTATTTATTATATAAACTAGATATGATTAGAGTCATGACCTGATGATAACCGGCTAGGTAGTGATGATACTAAAAGATGACATGCTTTTATATCTCTACTGCTTCCTATATGCTTATGAGAGAATATCACTTGTACCACATCATGTATTATATATTAGTATCGTGCCTGTATTACTATTATATATTATTGCCCTCCTTCAGTTTTACCACTCACTAGGTCGCTTTCTGACGACCCTGGGTTTGCATGCCCAGATTGGAGATCCGCGTACCGTAGTATCCGAGAGAACCATGGAGTCATATTGGAGCTTCCTCATCGGGACTATTCCTAGGTATTTTAGTATTTTATTTCCGTTATCTTGTTTGTCTTCATCTTTCATATCTGTTATGATTACTGACCCTCTACTGCAGGTATTCTTGTACTTATATCATGCTGGACCCCAGGTATTTATGGAGATTATGTACTGTATTGAGGCTTAACGTACTCGTGAGCGTGTTTTCACCTCGCGTACGTACGTCGCCATAACGTCCCCGTACCTGCAGAATCGGGGCGTTACAGCGGATCCGCTAAATTATCCTTTGACGATACAAAGTCAATAGAGATAATTCCATTTGAGAGCAACTGCTTCACGGTATTATGTCTACGACGAATATGTCTAGACTTACCGTTGTATATCACATTTTCTGCCCTAGATATAACTGCTTGATTATCGCAGTGTATACATATAGCGGGCACTGGCTTTTGCCATAATGGTATATCTTCTAAGAATTGTCGAAGCCATTCTGCTTCTTCTCCAGCCTTATCTAAGGCTATGAATTCCGATTCCATAGTGGAACGGGCAATACATGTTTGCTTAGAAGATTTCCATGATACCGCTGCTCCTGCTAGAGTAAATACGTATCCGCTAGTTGATTTTGATTCCTCAGAATCTGCAATCCAATTAGCATCACTGTATCCTTCCAGTACAGGAGGATACTGTCCATATCTCAAGGCATATTCCTTGGTATGTGATACGTAACCCAATACTCGTAGTAGAGCGGTCCAATGTAGATCACTAGGATTACTAGTGTATCTACTTAACTTGCTTACAGCGTAAGCAATATCGGGTCTAGTGCAATTCATTAAATACATTAGACTTCCGATAATCTGAGAATACTCCAACTGGCGTATTCCAGTTCCTATATTCTTATGAAGGTGAACGTGTGGGAGAAAAGGATTTGTATTCTCTTTTATCCCATGATCCTTGAATCTTTCTATCATCTTTTCCACGTAGTGAGATTGAGATAGACTGATTCCATCTGGTGTTCTAGTAATTTTAATTCCTAAAATTACATCAGCAACCCCCAGATCCTTCATATCAAAACTGTTGGATAACATTCTTTTAGTGGACTTAATAATCTCAATATTAGTCCCAAGTATCAACATGTCGTCTACATAAAGACAAACAATGATACATGCATCTCCAACTGTTTTCGTGTAACACACTTATCGCATTCATTGATAGTGAATCCATCTTTGATCATGACACTATCAAATTTCTCATGCCATTGTTTTGGAGCCTGTTTTAAACCGTATAAGGATTTTACCAATTTACAACACCTTGTGTTCTTGGCCCTTGACTTTAAATCCTTCAGGTTGCTCCATATATATCTCTTCACTTAATTCACCATTTAAGAATGCAGTCTTGACATCCATTTGATGGATATCTAAGTTGTGCAATACTGCAATCGCAATCAACATCCGTATGGACGTTATTCTTGTTACTGGTGAATAAGTATCGAAGTAGTCAAGTCCTTCTTTTGTCGATAACCCTTGGCTACTAATCTAGCCTTGTACTTATCGATAGATCCATCGGGTTTTAATTTTCGTTTGAAAATCCACTTACACCTAATTGGTTTACTTCCAGGAGGCAAGTTTACCAATTCCTAAGTATGATTACTTAGTATGGATTCTATTTCGCTATTTATAGCTTCTTTCCACATTTGTACTTCTGGGGTGACATAGCCTCTTTAAATGTTTGAGGCTCGCTCTCAATAGCGTATGCTATGAAATCTGGACCAAAAGATTTTGAGATTCTAGATCTCTGACTTCTTCTTGGTTCAATTTTCGCATTTACAATGGTTCCTCGGGGCTTTCGTCCCTGAACGCCATCTCGTGTGTTCTTTTCCCAGAAGTCTTATCTGCTACCCGTTTGTACGGAAAGATGTCTTCAAAGAACACAGCATCTCGTGATTCGATAATCATGTTTACATGAATATCAGGTATTTCTGATTTATGAACCAGAAATCTGTAGGCACTGCTTATTCAGGCATAACCTATGAATATGCAGTCCATAGTTTTTGCTCCCAACTTAGTCTTTTTAGGTAATGGAGCTAGCACTTTTTCAAGGCACCCCCACATTTTGAGGTAATGGTAGGAAGGTGTCCTTTCCATGCCATAACTCGAATGGTATAAGACCAAGTTTCTTGTGGGGTACTCTATTTAGAATATAATTTGCAGTTAATAGAGCTTCCCCCTACAAGTTCTGCGGAGCTCCAAAACTTACGAGCATGGAATTAACCATCTCCTTCAAAGTTCTGTTCTTCCGTTCAGCAATTCCATTTTGCTGAGGAGTGTATGGTGCTGTAGTTTGATGTATTATACCAAAACTAGCACATAACTCACTAAAATCATTTGATTCATATTCTCCGCCGCTATCGGATTTTAGAATCTTGATTTTCTTGTTGAGTTGATTCTCAACTTCGGCCTTATATGTTATAAACATATTTATTGCCTCATCTTTACTTTTAAAAAGATACACATAACAGTATCTTATACAATCATCAATAAAAGTAATGAAATACTTTTTACCGCCTCTAATTGGCATAAACTTCAAGTCACATAGATCGCTATGAATTAACCCTAAAGGTTTTGTATTTCGATCTATTGGGTGAAATGAATTTTTAGCCAACTTGGCCTCAACACAAACCTCACACTTGCGAATTTCTTCCAAGTTGAGTTTAGGAATGTATCCCAGATTAGACAAGTTCTTCAAAGACTTGTAATTTACATGCCCTAATCTAGCATGTCATAAATTAGGAGACTCAAGCAAATAAACAGAAGATTTCCTTTATTTATTAGCTTTGGGTACAAATACACGGACTTTTTGTCTACCACTGCAACATTGTCTTTAAAAAGACCATCAACAAGATTCTTGTTTTGTTTTGAGACGGCTGCGACATTCATTCGCCTTATGCCCCTCTTTGTTGCAGATGTAGCAAGTTCCCTTGAAGCGCATGTTCTTGCCTTCTTGGACCTTGCCTTTGTACCCCTGGGAAGTCTTCTTCCGCTTTAAGCCTTTGAAAGTAGACGCTTTCCCCTTTGAGTCTTCGATCACATTAGCTTTTGCTTCGTAGGAGTTCTTGCTGGTCCTTTTCTCGGACTTGCGGTTGTCCTCCTCGATACGAAGCCTCACAATGAGATCTTCCAACTTCAACTCCTTTCGCTTATGCTTCAGGTAGTTCTTGAAATCTCTCCACGCAGGTGGGAGTTTCTCCACGATAGTAGCCACCTGAAAAGTTTCAGGTAGGATCATACCTTCGGCTTCTATCTCGTGCAAGATAAGTTGGAACTCTTGCACCTGACTGATGACAGTCTTGGTATCCACCATTTGTAATCCAGAAATCGTCCTACGACGAACTTCTTGGTACCAGCATCCTCAGTCTTGTATTTCTTATCAAGACTGGCCCATAACTTCTTTGCCGTAGTGATTGGACTGTAGACATTATAAAGAGAGTCATCCAGTCCATTAAGAACATAATTTCGGCAAAGGAAGTCACATTGAGTCCATGCATCAGTTGCAGGCTCTGGTGGATCTTCTTCCAGGAATCTGGCCAGATGAAGAGTGGTCAAATAGAAGTACATTTTCTGTTGCCACCTCTTGAATTCTGTGCCATCAAACTTTCCTGGCTTCTCCGGCTTCGGGTTAGGAAGTGGAGGAGACATCAACTTTGGAGCGGCATGTTTGTTGCCTTGCTTGAGCTATCTTGATTTGTCTCAGACATCTTCTGCAAGTTCAAGCAGAACTGAAGTTAGTAACTTCAATAATAATTGTCTTAAGATTGTTGGGTATTCTGCTTAACAAGAATCAATCTGACAACTAATCAAGATCACTGAGATATCAACAATCTAATTGGCCAGGTCGGCAAATATCAGGTGGGAGGTTTTCCGTTCAATAGAACGTTCCTTAATTTAAGAACCACATTTCAATTTCCTTCCTTGGTTAAAGCACCAATTAGACTGAATCTAAGTCAGTCTCGATATACTGTAAAGTATATCCCCTGTATAAAGGACTTAATCCACTTATACAGTATTTAGAGTGAGGTACGCTTATAGCGAATCTCCTTAAGACAATTACGTCCCCCGCACCGGTGCTAACGGGATAATGGACGCTGGTCTCCCAAGATACAACACTCTTTCACGGTATTTGGATAGCACTACCAAATCACCGTACGGTCGAACCGTAGTCAACCAGTACCTACACAGGATTAGCAAAGCAGCGGTATAATGACAAATTTCAAATGAATATTTGTCTTACTCTTTTGGAGGAACACCCACTGTTAAGGATGTAGGAAGGTTGAAGAATATGGCAGAATCTCCTTTAGGAAGTCGCTTCGGATTCCCACTTTACGCTGGAAATCGCGGATTCCACTTCAGGTTGGAAGCGCAGTTCAGAACGTTGGAAGAACAGTTCAGAACTTTAAATAGAGAGAGAGAGAGATAGAGAGTTAATTCTCTGTTGGTGTTTTTGTGTAGATTGTGTGTTTCAATTGAGAATATGGAGGGCTATATATAGCTTTCCAGGAGAGGGCCAACAGGTTTGAACCCAAACCAAAGGTTGCAACCTTTGGCCCAGCAGACGTGTCTGTTGGCAGCCCAAAAGTCGCAACCGTTGACGCGGAGCGGACTGTTTCGTAACCTTTGGTTGTCCAACAGGTGCGCAATCGTTGGCAATCCAACAGGTTCGCAACAAGAGCGGGTCCTTGGAACCTGATTCAAAAAGAATCAGGCCAGGTAGGGAACTCAGACTCAGACCCGAGCCCAGCAGACCCGGACCCGAGCCCGAGCCCGAGCCCGGCGCCGCGTATGTACGTGCATAGTTCCCTCCTTTTCGCGCTGCGAAAACTCCAAGTACCCAAAGGGCACACCCTTTGTTCTCAATTTTCTCTATTTATACACCATGAGCTTCCATCCCACGACCAATGTGGGACTAAATGCTTTTAGCTACCTTTAGTCCCATTTGGCTTTGAATTAGGCAATCTTTGGACTTGAATATCTCATTCATTCGAAGTCGGAATTGAACATGTGAATATATCACGTTCATCACAAATGGAAGGAGAACACACTCCAACCATCATCCGGTTGATTCGATCAACGGATCTCGCCATAATTCAACTCGAAGATTCACCTTTATATTCTTCAATTCCAACAATCTTTAACGTCGGTTCCTTAAAGAATCGATGTTAAACGGTTATCATTTAACATCGTTTCGACTCGAACCGACATCTTTTCATGTTGTTTTTCATGCAAAATGATGTGAAATTTTTGAAAAAAAGAGAGAATATATAAGACATGGGTTATGAAAAACAAATTCAATGGAAATTTTCTAATAAAAGAACAGAGAAATAACGTCAGTTTTTCAAATAGCTGACGTAATATCTCGTTTTTCAGGTCATTGACCGACTTTTGGATTCTGCCATGTCACCGATTTCGTGGGAGAAAAACTTGTTAGCTGCTATGATTAAGCAACATTGAGAAGAAGTCGATCTTCAGGCGGCGTCGATCACAGGTAGATGATCTGGATCCCAACCTCCTGATCACGGATCTGGATCTTGATCTCCAGGACTACGTCGAGATATTCTCCTTTCAATCTCCATGGCGGCTCTGATCATGGGAAGAGCTCTCTCATATTTTCCTGGTCGGTGGAGGTTGTAGATAGACGGTGGATGTGGTTGGTTGTGTGGGTTACTGCTGGGAGGTGGTGTATGGGTGTGTTGTTGCAGCCGGAGATGGTTGGCGTTCGCGGTCAGAGATGGTTGTTTGGAGGTGGTTGAAGGTGGTGAAGAGAAGAAAGTGGATGGACAAGGAGGTGAAGCAGCTGAGAAGTTTACGTGTGCAAGAAAGGTGTTCGAGAAAATTCTCCACCGAGATCTCAGAGTTCTCACTGGAGGAAAAGGTTGTAGGTGGCGTATTTTCAGCAGGTTGATGACTTTGGTGGTGATGGAGGAGGTTGTTGAGATCGGAGGTGGTGGGTTGTGGTGGGAGAGGAGGTGGCTGAGGTGGGTAGGTGGTGGAGCTCCCACGGTTCCATGACATGCAAACATTGCAGCTGAAAAGGAAAAGAATGCCGAAGGTATCGTTTGCTAGAATAAAGAGGTGACAACTGCTAGAGGAAGGAGGCCACTGACGCCAGCGGGGGTGATTTTGGAGCGGGGCTAATTAAAAAATATTTTTTTAAAAGTAAAGGTTTTAACATCGGTTGTAAAAAAGTTGACATTAAAAATATTTGTTTGACGTCGAAAGTTTTCCACTTGCAACAGTATCCGCAATAACATTATTTTGTTTTTCAGTTTTAAGGTAGGTTTTAAAATGACATTATATGCCTTTTTTTCTAATAGTGTCGAAAAATAGTTAAAGATACAACAGATTAAGACCTAAGAATAAATTGTGACAAGGTCAGTCGGGCTTTTGGGTCGCGTGAGCCAAGGCCTCTAGCGGTTGGGTTCATTGTCAATTTCTGATTTGACATGTGGGTAAGATGTTGGGTTTATCTTACAAAGCTTTAAAGTTTTTGAACTCCCTCTTATATTCTATTCACGTGATCTTTTTTTTGAAAAGGTGAATTCTAGTATTCAGAGGCACACCACCCTCATCTTTGGTGGTAAACAAGTCCTTCAGACTAATCCTTAATATATCGTTGAGAGGGGGATTTGAACCAGCACCCGCTTGGGAGCGAAACAAGTGACTTACTGTTCGACCACTCTCGCGGGCAACGTGTGTGTGACCCACACACGTGAACCGAAGTTGGCCTCTAGGGCCAGCCCGGTCCATTGACGACTTTGGACTTCTTCTGTTCTAGACCTCATCTATGAGGCATTATTTTTGTCATGCCGTTTCTTCTATTTGTACTAGTTCCTTGTTTATTAAACAGAGACGACATAGCGTACTCTAATTAAATAATGGCTTAGGCCGGTGCTAAGCCTCCCCAACCTAGCTTCAAAAAAAACCACTCCCTCGACCAACTTCCATCATTTCAATCTCGACTTGTCTGAAAGTCCTTTTCAGATCTTACTCTTTAAGCTCATTTCTACTTTTAAAACTATTCAGATTTCACATGAACAGTTCAAAAACGAAAGGAAAAAGATGGGGCCAAAAAAAAACGGTACAGAAGCCCCAAGTTAAGCCTTCAAGGCCTCATGACCAATCGAAGGCCTTAGGCCTTAGGATCGCTTTTATGAAGGCCGGTCCAAATTGTTGCTAAAATTACGACCATGTAATTTCGGGGATCAGGGCTGTGAGAACCTTAAAGGGTAAATCCTACCAACTAGGGGTGCCACCGGATACGGATTATCCGCGGATATCCGCATCCGAATCCGCCTCCAATCCGGATACGGATATCATTTTTTCACATCCGTAAATATTCGTGTCCGTATCCGTATCCGAAAGGTAGGTGCGGATACGGATATGGTAAAAGTAATATCTTATTCATATCCGATCCGATATCCGAATGTTGCGTGCTTCATAATGATATCGGTATGGAGGAGACTATTCTTCAATGGAATAAGGCATTAAATTTTGATATTTTGAATTGGTAAAAAAGTAATAGTGAAAAGTATTCGATTCTTGCAAGAGTACCACAAGATATTTTCAGTATTTCGACATCAACCATGGCATCCGAATCGGCATTTAGCATCGGAGGACGTGTAATCTATTGTTATAGAAGTCGAATGACAATGAATGATGAATGTATTGATATGTACACAATAATATCATAGTATGTATCACATTTAATATGTAGTAGATTAAATAAAAAGTAATATAAGTATTTCTGTTTAATTTATCTTTAACCATATCCATTTTTTACATATCCGATTAGTATCCGCATTTGATCCGCTAATATTCGATTTTAGCGGATACGGATATCATTTTTTCACATCCGCCAATATCCGTATCCGTATCCGTATCCGAAGGTTGGGTGCAGATATGGATATGGTAGATTTAATATCCGATCCGTATCCGATCCGATGGCACCCCTACTACCAACTCTTCTATAGGCACTGGGTGTTTGCTATGATCTGTTTGATTTGCTGTAAGTGGGAGAAAAATGTGCGAGTGAAAAATGAGGATGGAAAAGTGAGTGTAAATGAAAACTGGGATTTGTGCAAGTAAGTTTTTCGTTGTTGGTTGTAATGTGAAAGTAAATAAAAAAATATATTGTGTTTTCTGATGTTTGGTTAGTAGTGTGGAAGTGTAAGGAGGAAAATTAATCATAAAATTAACTCTTTGGTGATTTACATAATATTAATATTATTAAAATAAATCTTCTATTAAAAATTAAAATATATAATAAATTTGTCAATTAAATATTAAACATTATTAAATTTGATATTTTAATATTTAAAAATTATATGTTTAATATCAAGTGAAAAATTGCCAGTCGACTTCTCACTTACAGAGTGGAAAATGATAATATAAAAGAGAAAAGGAAGGTGTAAAAGGTTAAAAAAGAAAAGAAAAAAGGTTTTCCCATTTCTGATTTTTCTGTCCAAAACAAACAAGAAAAATGAAGAAAATGAGTTTTCTCACTTTCAATATCTGATTTTCCGGTTGAATCCAAACACTTCCTAAAGTGATTGAAATCAACTTGTTCCATTCCAACAAGTTTATGGATATTAATTAATTAATTGGCAAAGCCTTCTTTACTGAGAATATAAAATATTATAACTCAATCAGGGTGGAGCTAGCTGCTTCATCAAAGGGGGAAATTTTTTTGCCAACAGTCCCTCACCTCTCGGTGAGCCGTCCATCTGGCTGGGCCTCATGGATGGAACCCAGGGCCCAGGGCAGATGGACGGCTCACCATCCCCGCTGAGAGACGGTGAGCAAAACGCAATGAGCAAAAAATCATCGCATCATAGAAGATATAAGGGTTTTTATAAAAGTATGGAACAAAAGATAAGACAGATAAGCAGTTTTTTTTTTTTTTGGGAATTTTAAAGGACGATGAGGAATGTTAAGAAAACATAGAGTTTATTTACCTGATGTTTGGGGCAACTAAAAATTAACTACACTACAATACAGTGGTTTGTGTGAATTTTTCAAAGGCGCACGTGCCTCCACATTCGCCAATTGCTGCTCTAATTTCAGAATTTGACAGGAATTTTAAAATAATACAAAAAATGAAAAATAGCTTGTCCCTCTTTATTTTTTAATTAAGTGCTGCAACTTTTAAGGCTTTTAACAGAACTGTACAGTGTTATTACAAATGCTTGAAGCCCCCAAATCAAAGAGAAACTATCTACAATTGGGTCGTGGCTGCGACGAGCTTGAGGCAACAACACTGGAGTAAGCTGCAACTGCTTTAACCCAGCCAATATTTCTTTCTTCATCCTCTCCTCGTCTCTCCAAACCGACGCATCAATCGCGACGCCTTTCTCTGTGCTGGGAGCTGTAAGCAGAGGGCCGGCGCACATCGTCGGGCCACCGCCGCCGCCATTGCTTGTGTCGGAGATCGGTAGAGCTCTCAAAGCCATTCAATTCCTCCCTGATCTTCCCTTTGCTAGTTTTCTCGCCTAAGTTTGTTCTTTGGTTGCTCTCTAGCCTCCTCAGTCTTGGTGTGGGCTATACATATATATAGTGAGTGAGAGTGAGAGAGAGAGAGAGAGAGAGAGTGTTTGCACGTGGAACATGTGCAGTATATGCTTGCGTGTTGAATTGAAAGGGAGTTAAAGATTCAATTCAACTAATTACTTCTTGCTTTGAGTAGAACTTTACAGCTGGAGTTTACGTTGCCAGCATTTTACATGCATATATAAATTTAATACTAATTATAGTTTTATAGCTGAACTTTCTCTATCGAAACATGCATGTCCTTGACTTGGGGAACTAAAGACGCACAATTTCAAAACAATCATTCAGTGTTGTTTGACAAATATCCAATCGTTCTTGTAGTACTGTCGGCTATGTGATCAAAATTCATCAAATCATGTTTGAACTCCTCATATTCTTTCTTTCTTTCAAACTTTCTTTCTCTCTTTTATTTGTCTCCCTGTTTTCATTTACTCTATCTTTTCAAACAAATTGGTTCTAGTTTCTTACAGTTAATTTACAATGGTCAGCGCTGATGGATGTGCTATCTTTACAATAAATAGAGGGGAAAAAAATAAATCATTTTCCTATCAAAAGGTTTGACAATTGTTTCTAACTATAATTTAAGATATACTTAATTTTATTTTCTTATATTGATACTATTGATTATTTTTGAAGCTCAAGGAAACTAAATCTTGGCCAAACCAATATTCATTCTGTAAAAATTGCATTGTTCATACCTATAACTGAAACAGTCTTGCTAACGAGTGTCCTTAGTTAATGCATCTAGTTAGCAAAAAATAATTAGAGTAACTTCAAGCTATTTTAACATCCTTATTCCTTCACACTTGTCCTATGCTTCAGTAAAAATTATGTGTTAAAACTTAAAAGTAAGTCAAGTAATTTTACAATAATTATAAAATATTCTATTCTTAAAGCTGCAGTGCAGTAGTGGTTGAAGTTATTATTTGGTATGGTTAATTTTATAAATATTGTTTAGCAATCCTAAATTACAAGGTTCATTAATATTTTGTCAATTTAGAGAGTTTACTATCAAACAACATAAATGATTACAGTAATTTAAAATATAATTTCTTTTATATCAAAATAGATTGTTTCCATCTTGATTAATTAATGAGTAAATATGGAGAGTACAAAATAACATGATAAAATGTTTGGTAGAAGATCACAAACAAACACAACATATAATCCTATTGAATTAATATTGATATATAATTATCCTCGTAGGCCTGATTCTTCATGTAATTGTACTGAACAATATTCCCATCTTGAGTTTGCTCATATTATATTTTACAAAAATGTTTCGTAAGAAGCAAATATAAATTCCAAAAATTTGATCGGAGCAAAACCAGCACTCTAAAATGCGTAATATGAAATCAATGTAAAAGCTTATGTACTAATGTTCTCTCGATACATTCGTTATAGCATTGGCTCAACGGGTCGAATCCACAAGGACGGGAGGCGATAGAAGCATTAACAGTTTATATTCACGTCAGTTGTTAACAATTCTTCTTTAAGAATGAGAAAAAGTAAAAGAAAATGAAAACAAATCGGGACGTGATAGGTGGAGAAGAAAATAGAAAAATGATAAAAGCAAATGAAATGAGAAGAGATTTTGGAAATAGTTTTAAATAAAGTAACAAGAAGGAAAAAACTATAAAAGAAAACTCATGGCTACTAACTTCTAATTGCTCTACTAACCATGCTAACCTCTTAGTGATAGTTGCCTCACATGGATCCTTGGCCATCACTAATCCTTGGCTTCAAGAGACGATACAGACCATGACTCATAAGATTGTTCTTCTACATTCAAACAATATATCCATACCACAGAACAAGTTGCACGTTATTATTTAATCATCAAAACCGGTTAGAGTTGAGCATGAAATAAAGAAGACATTGTAAGTTAGCAAGTTAGTGGGTTAGGTGTTAGGAATCTTAGAATGTTAGAATTCATCTTCATGAGCCATCAATGGCAAGAGCAAGGCCTTATAGAGGCTACTAAATTCATGTAGATTATCAAGTAAGTGGTTAGATGGTTAGTGGTTAGTAGTTAGATTGTCATGAGAAGAAGAAATTAGCAAAGTATCATGTAAAAGATGGAGAAGATTATAATGGAGAAGAAAGGAGACAACTTTACATAGATTGTCACCATCTATTACATCAATCTCTTTCTGAATCTCTCTGTCCTAATACATGTTCTAAAAAGAAAAGAAAATACAAAATAAAAGAAGAAGAACACCTACACTAGAGATAGAAAACTTAACAATTAAATCATTTCTCAAATATTAAAGAAAGAAATTAATTTAGCTTCAAATAAAATAAATTTATTAATCATTAAGCCCAAATATTACATGACTTCCAATAAAACAGTTAAAATAAAACT
The DNA here is from genome assembly GCA_038442645.1 of Agave tequilana. Taxonomy (NCBI): domain Eukaryota; kingdom Viridiplantae; phylum Streptophyta; class Magnoliopsida; order Asparagales; family Asparagaceae; genus Agave; species Agave tequilana. Next base: position 40,435 of record JAVJIF010025024.1, on the reverse strand, counting down.
CTTCCATCTTTTTCAAAAAAGATTTGTCAGTCTCCATTTTAAATAGATAAAATAGAGCACTAATATATCTTCAAATTGTACACTATTAAAACTATATATATTTTCATAAGTCTTTAATAATTTTAAAATATTTTGGTGTACATTTCTCCTAATCTATAGCAACCTCTCTATAGTTTGCGCCTTCCGTGACTGAATCAAGCATTGAAGTTGTAAAATTAAGTTACATATTCTAAGAAGAATTGAAATTGAAGTCCTAAGAAATTTTATACATTCTGTTATTATGATATGACTGACAATGTATGTAACTAGAAATTGCAACTGTATTTGATATCCCATCCCTCTTTATGCCAATTGCTTTTGTTGCCTCCCATATCTCACCGAAAATCTTTATGACAATCACAGAAAAAAAAAAAAAAATCAATATCAACTGAGAACTTTTATTATTAGTTAAAATTAAACTTTAAGTGATACATGACTAACATAATATAAATAAAGTGTAGTGGGTTGCTTTACTTGGATCTATATCCTCACAATCAAGGTACAACGTTTTATTTGTGTAATCGTTTAAAAGGTATGACTTTGTCATTGCTATTATCATATCATTAATATTATTTTGCTAGACTTTCATGTGTCGTTGAGAACGTTAAAACCATGATAATTTTGTGAACCTAAAAGTAAGTTGTCAATGTGTGACTGACCTATCCTGAAATCCGATATTTGAATGCATATAAGATCATTTAATATGAAAATATTGTAGTTTGATCATCTAAATTGTCCCTATAATATGAATAATCCCCCATTTTAATTGCATTTTGTTTAGAATGCCATAATTAGAACATATCAAACTCTTTAATGTGGTAAGTAGAAGTTCTTTAATATAAAAAGAAACTGTTGATTAATATTCAAATAAAAAAATGAAAAATCACTGGCTAATTGAGACTAAAAAAGAACCACAGACTGGAAATTTGAAAGTTAATTTTGAGTAACAAAAGAGAGGTAGAAAGAAATAAGCTTGATAAAGAAATATAAAGACAAGTAGTAAGTAAAGAAGTGATATAGAAAGCTGATTTAATACAATTTGTTTTTTGCAAGCATAACAATAATAAGAAACTTTGGACTGTAGGCTATCAAAAAATTACTAAGGACAAAGCTTCAGGGGAGAATCTCCTAGACGCGGACCCCGCGTTCCAGCCTCTGAAGTGGAGGTCGCGTTCCAATGCAAGATGCGGACCCCGCGTGCCAGCCTCTGACGCGGAGGTCGACAGACGCAGACCTCGTGTTCCAATGTCAGACGCGGAGGTCGGGTTCCAACGCCAAACGCGTACCCCGCGTTCCAGCCTCTGACGCGGAGGTCGTCAGACGCAGACCTCGTGTCCTCTGTCAGATGCGGAGGTCGTATTCCAATCTCAGAGGCGGAGGTCGCCAGACGCGAACCTCGCATCCTTTGTCAGATGCGGAGGTCGTCAGACACGGAGGTCGCTTTTCAACTCAAACGCAAGACTGAGCAGCTCCTCGTTCCAACACAGACGCGAGCCTGTGAGCTCTGCGTCTCAACATCAAAGTAAAGTCTGCGTCCAGCGCGAGACCCGCATTTCTGCTATAACTGACAGACACAAACTTGGTCAGTTATACCCCATTTTCTCTCCACATAATGGGGAATAACTTCCCATTATGGAGAGATTTAAGGAGTTGGTTACACTCCTCCAATTATGGAGAAATTTAAGGGGTTGGTTACACCTTAATTCCTCTATAAATAGCTATGAATAACTAGGAAAAAAAAAGGAGGAACCTCTGAAAAGGAGCTCTGAAGGGGGGTTGGAAGGAGACAACTCTAAAAAAAAAGGAGGCTCGGCGGGATGGGACCTCTCGAAAGGGGAGCTCTGGAAGGGGACCTCTAAAAAAAGGGACTGACGATGAGAGTCTGGTGGAGGAATTCAAGAAGCCATAGGCAAGGGGAGAGCTACCTTGTCAAAGTTTGACCTTGAACCTTTTGTAACATGGGAAGAGTTCAACTCTTTTTGTTAACTTGCTGAGTTCAAGTTTTTTTAATCTTTTTGAGATTCCATTACTGATAGGAGCTGTGCTACTCCACCAGTAGATCCAAAGAGAGAAGTCACAAGAAAAACTTGACGTTCGGCCGGTCAACGGAGAATAAGACTCACTCTCCACCGCCACGTGAACCCAGTTTTAAATAAAGAGGAGAATCAATCAAGAGATTTCCTCTCTTTTGTAATCGGATTGTATCCGTTGTAATCTTCTATTCAATTAAAAAATTTTGCAATTGTGATTTTTCCGACGTGTACATGGACTTTATACCCTTTTGGCAAAAAAAGTTGCATGGATAAATAAAAAAAGGTTAACAGCAGATACACCCCATGTAGTATAAACACTGGAGCAGATATACCCCCTCAACTCATTTATGAGCAGATAAACCCTTTTTTAATTCAAATTGGGTTAATAACAGAGGGGGAGAGGGAAGCAATTAATATAAATAGTAATATTGCTAAAAGCTAGTTAGGGAATTAAAAAATTATGAAATTAATTTAATTTGAATTAAAAAAATAAAAAAAACAAGAGGTTGCCTACTAATAAAAGAACTGAAGGGATGTATCTACTCTAGTGTCTACAATACAGAGAGTGTATATGTAATTAACCAATAAAAAAGTAGCTCCAGCTATCAATTCAAGTGTAATGGTATCATAACTCAAGCTTCGTGCTTCAAATCTAATTCAAGATTTTATGACATGTGAGCTTATTTACAATTCACGTGGTTGGAGAGCACACAAATTTTACTCTTGACCAGTTGGAAAACTAGAGTTAGAAAAGCAGCACTATTCTTCCAAACAAATAGGAACCCCCACATCCAGCATACTCTTATCTTGTATTTCAATAATTAATTAACCTTAAAAGAAAAATCAATGCTTTCAAATCTTAAAAGATTGACTGTGACTTCTAGTTTCTACTTCTCCAAGTGCATCCACAACCAAATATGCGGCCGTTTGTTTCGCGTAAAACTCCGTAATTCGTAATGACTTACTACCCAGTTACAACTACGGCGTTTGTTTGGACCGTAATTCGTAAAAGACTTACGTAACTCAACTAATACTCACTTGCAACCCAGTTACCACTCACTTACAGCCCAGTTACAGTTAATTTTGTGGTCATACAAATTTGTAATATTTTTTATATTAATATTAAAAATTTTTAATATTTAATTTTTTTAATATTTATTTGCAGTATTAAAACTTTTAAAATCGCAAAATAGTTAATTTTGTGATCAACTTTTTCACTTACGACTTATACATTACGACAACCAAACACCGTAAAGTACAATACACTTTCCCACTTTACAATTTTATATTACCAACCAAACACCGTAAAATTTACATATATGTAACTCATTTATAATTGTAAAAGACTTTACCAATTACAACTACGAATTACGGCCAGTTACGACAACCAAACAGATAAGTCAAACATATTTTCAATTGCATAATTTAAGAGAATATAAATAAATATTAATCAAACCTGTATTGTAGACAATTGGTCAATTATTGGTCTATCACATCCAACAAACAAGGAAGCCAAGTACATGTAACCAAGAAATTGAGTTCTACCCCGCAAGAACGCACGAAGATAGACTTTTCAGCAAAATTTCTGTCCGATTCTAGGGTTAGCCAAGGATACAATCCTTTCTACAAAATATACAGAAGTCCTGAAAACTAAACTAGAGGCTAGTTGAAGCCATGGTTGTTGTCAAGAACCACTTCGGAAACTCTCATCAAGCCCACGAATCGATCGCTTTCGCACAAGCCACCAAGTTTCTCTTCACAATCTCCTCATCGCCTTTCAATCCTCATCATCAAGTTTTAAAAGTTTAATAAACTTTATTATTTCAGTGTTTTCTGCTAAAAAAATACAGGCAATTTACTAAGAGTTATTTTCTCAACCACTTTCACATTTATATATATATATGTCTAATGGTGCCTCTCAGTTTTAGAGTTATTATACATGTATAGTTTTTCTCGAGTAAGAACAGGATAAATATAAATGGTTGGTTATTTTTAAAGTATATTAGAGATTGACAAATCAAATAATAGCTAAAACTTCAAAGACGGCTTGACCTAACATTTGATAGTCAAATAATAGCTAGAAATTTGTAACTGGATTGGCAATTTTTCTTTCTTTATGACTTCGTATTCTCTATTCCAAACAACATTCAAAGAATTTCCTAAACCTTCACCTTAAAGATAAAATTTTGAAATACCAAAGGACACGAAACACAAAAAATTAATCATCTTTGCTCCTGTAAAATTTCTGTAAGTTACAACTGTTGGAAATTCTGCTTAACAAGAATCAATCTGACAACTAATCAAGATCACTGAGATATCAACAATCTAATTGGCCAGGTCGGCAAATATCAGGTGGGAGGTTTTCCGTTCAATAGAACGTTCCTTAATTTAAGAACCACATTTCAATTTCCTTCCTTGGTTAAAGCACCAATTAGACTGAATCTAAGTCAGTCTCGACTGAATCTAAGTCAGTCTCGATATACTGTAAAGTATATCCCCTGTATAAAGAACTTAATCCACTTATACAGTATTTAGAGTGAGGTACGCTTAGAGCGAATCTCCTTAAGACAATTACGTCCCCCGCATCGGTGCTAACAGGATAATAATGGACGCTGGTCTCCCAAGATACAACACTCTTTCACGGTATTTGGATAGCACTACCAAATCACCGTACGGTCGAACCGTAGTCAACCAGTACCTTCACAGGATGACAAATTTCAACTGAATATTTGCCTTTACTCTTTGGAGGAGCACCCACTGTTGAGGACGATGGAAGGTTGAAGAATATTCTTCTTCAGAAGTCTTAGATTCAGACAACAATTCTATAAAAGAATCTGTTGAATTTTCTAATCCTTCTTTCTGAACGAATTTTGCAGAATCTCCGTTGGAAGTCGCTTCGGAAACCGAGTTACGGATTTCCCACTTCCCGTTTGGAAGTCACTTCAGAACTCCCTTTTGGAAGTCACTTCACTTCAGAACTCTACTTTGCAATTCAGAATTCTGAATTCAGAGAGAGAAGAGAAGATTGGTGTTGTTGTTGGTGTGTTTCAATAGAGAGTTTGGAATGCTTTATATAGCATTCCAAGAGGGGCCAACAGGTCTGAACCCAAACGAAAGGTTCCCAGCAGACGTGTCTGTTGGCAGCCCAACAGTCGCAACTGTTGACGCGGAACGGTCTGTTTCGCAACCTTTGGTTGTCCAATAGGTGCGCAACCGTTGGTAGTCCAACAAAGAACCAGGCCAGGTAGGGAACTCAGACCCAAGCCCAAGCCCATGCCCGACCCGGCGCCGGCCGGCCGCCCGCCGCCGCGGCGCGCGTGCGCGCACGTACGTATGTACGTGCATAGTTCCCTCCTTTTCGCGCGCGCGAAAACTCCAAGTACCCAAAGGGCACACCCTTTGTTCTAATTTTTCTCTATTTATACCCCATAGGCTTCCATCACACGGCCAATGTGGGACTAAATGCTTGTAGCTAACTTTAGTCCCTTTTGGCTTTGAATTAGGCAATCTTTGGACTTGAATATATCATTCATTCGAAGTCGGAATTGAACATGTGAATATACCACGTTCATCACAAATGGAAGGAGAACACACTCCAACCATCATCCGGTTGATTCGATCAACGGATCTCGCCATAATTCAACTCGAAGATTCACCTTTATATTCTTCAATTCCAACAACAACAGTATGAGAACCAAACAGTCTCAAATTAAATAGCCAGCAGCTGAAAATCCCCTCCCTCAAAATATTAAAGCCTCTCAAAAAACTAGCACCCAAAAAGAGTGATGCATGCAAAACATAAGAAGGCCAGCTAAAAAGAAAGGTGTTATCAACTCGTTCAGTATCAACTTCTATCTGCACTTATTCTTCTGCTAACCATGTAATCTGGAATCGCGAGCCATGATCGAGGAGGCAACAGCTTTTGCCCAAGCCATCAACTCTCTCTTCATCCTCTCTTCATCTCTAAAAACTGAAGGATCGATCGGAACGCCTTTCTCCTCCCCGGGACCAGAAGCATCCCCGGCCGCATCGCCGGAGAGCTGATGTTGTGGCTGTCAGTGGTGAACGATGCCATGGACATAGAGCTCTTGAACGTCTTTCTCTCTGGCTTCTCAAGTTTTCAATCATGTGTATATATGCATACTAAGGGCTCATGTGCAGCACATGTTCTCTTAAATATTATATCCTTTTGTGTTTTTAATTATTGAAATATAAATGTCGGAGAACTTGCGAAGATTCATTCACACAAGTTTGCGAGTCGTAGCAACCGCGTTCACAAAAGAGATGATGTGGATGCTTTGTTGGCTACTCCTTTGTGTTAGTACATTGACCATGTTTTATTTTTATTATTTTTTGTATTTATTTTGCGTATTTGTTGTAATTTTATGGTGTGATACCATGAGCAGCCTGCACGTAATGATGCCAACTATTGCAAGTATATAGTTAGTTTATTAAAAAGTATGGGTGACTTGGTTAAATGGCATAAATTAATCCAAGATAGCTTTGTACACAATGAGAGGTTAAAAAAGACATTCAAGAAGTTGGCACATAAAATTAGAATGTTACATGTTGAAAGTGGAGTTTATTTCACCAGGATGAATATATTTTTCAAAGGGGAGACTTTATTTGTGCATTGTACTCTTTTTTCTTAGCCATGAGTTTTTCTCACTAGGTTTTCTTAATAAGATTTTAACGAGACATTGTGATTAAGAATGTTGTACTATTTTTTTCGCTAGTTATTTCTTATGGGATTTCTACTAGAAAGGTTTGTAATATGATGTCTCTTCACCTCCCACCATTAATCATGTAACACCCACCTCTTGATTTTCTCCCACCGTGCAACTCCCATCATTAATCATGTAACGCATACCTTTTGATTTGTCCATGATTAAGAGCTTGTAACCATGTCTTTTCATCTCCCTCTAATGTATGTTCATAAATGAGTGTGTAGATGATTGAATAAAATATAAGAAAGAAATGTTTCTCTCTACACTAATATCTTTTATTGTGTGCAAACTTATCGTTTGATTGTTTGTCTTATTCCTCCAATTTTATAATAGTTCCCGGTTACATGAAGTTATTCTTAAAATTTAAATCAAAATTTTAAACTCATGGCTCTATGACATCTTAGCTTTTTATAATTCATTAGAAATGAATATCGGGAGTCATACTTAAGAGTTAAATTTGAGTCAGAAAAAAATTATTCGAGTAAAAATACTAAAAAGAAAAATAGGTCAAAATAGAGTAAATTACAACAGGCTTAGAGTCCACTGTGATGAACAGTCCATGCCCCCACAAATTCGAGCTCTTGTTGACAATAACCGTAGTGGTAGACGTGGCAATTGAGTCAAGACTCAGGTTGTAGTCGGAATCAAATTGTCGATTATATTCACCTATTTTGCTCGTATATATTCTTATTAGAATTATATATACTTCATAGAATATGTAGTCTTTGTGAGACTGTAGACTAGTACTAACTCTCTAACGCATTTGTTGAAAAGTACTATTTGACTGTCGTCTTAATTGGAAGGCCACCTGATGCAAAGTAAAAAATTTGGCGTTTTAATTGATTTCTTGTAGCTTCGACTATTTTTAGACACTACTAGAGAAAAGATATATAACATCGGTTCAGATTATCTCCCCGTGATCGGCGCTGCCCTAGAGATCAAAAGGATCCCAACACCGTTCTGGAGATCGAGATCCATATCATCTCCCCGTGATCAGAGGGGCAGGTCGAGATCCAGATCATCTCCCCGTGATCGACGCCGCCCTGGAGATCGCAAGGCAGATCGACGAGGTGAGAGCACGGGGGTGGATGAGGTGCTCCTGGTGGAAGCATAACAGATGAGTTCTTCCTCGATGTCGCTTAATGATAGCAGGAATAAGTTTTTCTCACACAGATTGTTGACGTGGCAGAATCTATTGTTGTGCGCCGAAACAACAACCACGTAAAGGAAACCCTAGATCCCAGATGCAAAATAGCAGTACCAATAACAGCAAATAACAAACAATCAATGAGAAGAACACAAACACCAGATTTAACGAGGTTCGGCCAATTTCGCCTACGTCCTCGGGTCAAGGAAGAGAGATTTTCTATTGATTTGAGAATCAATACAAGTATTCAAGCATTACATAATGAAGAGAGCTCTGCCTCTCTCATATACCGAAGGAAACCTTAGGAATCAGTTTCCAATTTGGGCTGAATTTCAATTCAGCAAATTTCCCGAAACAGCCCGAACCCGTCTGTCGGTCGACCAGTCGGTCGACCGACCCAGGGCACCGATCGACCGACCCAGGGCACCGGTCGACCGTGCCGGTCGACCGTGCCTAACCGAGAGTTAGGCACTTTCAGTCGGTCGACCGCCCGGTCGACCGACAGACGGGTTCGGGCTGTTTCGGGAAATTTGATGAATTGAAATTCAGCCCAAATTGGAAACTGATTCTTAGGGTTTCCTTGGGTATATGAGAGAGGCAGAGCTCTCTTCATTGTGTAATGCTTGAATACTTGTATTGATTCTCAAATCAATCGAAAATCTCTCTTCCTTGCCCCGAGGACGTAGGCGAAATTGGCCGAACCTCGTTAAATCTGGTGTTTGTGTTTTTCTCATTGATTGTTTGTTATTTGCTGTTATTGGTACTGCTATTTTGCATCTGGGATCTAGGGTTTCCTCTACGTGGTTGTTGTTTCGGCGCACAACAAGTGGTATCAGAGCCATGCTCCGAACTTAGTCGTGTGTGTGGGTGATGTTCGACGATGTAGATTCCCCCAATGGCACAAAGACGCAATGGGTTTGCCCACCCCACTGGCGCAAAAAAGTCGCAATAGGCCCCTGTGAAGCTAATGTTTGGCTCTCGAGAAATTTGACAGTGGTGCTCCTTTGCAATGGGCGTGCCGCCTCTCACGCGGTGTAGAGGAGTGACCGACTGCAGTGCTTCACATAAGGCGTGCCGCCATCCCACGCAGTGAAGAGTTGGATCTCGATGGAGCATTTGATCTTCTAGTGTGAAGATAGTTGAGCTTGCAGGGGAGACTCTTTGTTTGAGGGGGGGATTGTTGGGATTTGGGTCAAACAAATAGTCCCACATCAGCTAGACGTGGGGATAGTCTTGGAAATATAAGGATTTGGGCAACACCACCTAAAAGACTAGTCTTTTGGGATGGTGCCCCAAGTCCTTCATCTATAACGCCGATCAATCAAAGCCGACGTGAAAAACGAGATATGATGTCAGTAATTTAAAAAATCAATGTTATTTCTCTGTTCTTTTATTTGAGAAATTCACTGAATTTTGTTTTGACATCAATGATTTAATAACTCACGTCTAATATATTTTTCTTATTTTCAAAAATATCACCGTCTTTTTACACATCGCTTTGTAGGAAAACGACATAACAAAATGTCGGTTCTACTCAAACTGATGTTAAATTATAGCTGTTTAAGGTCGGTTTTTCAAGGGACTGACGTTAAATATTACAATCTAACATAGATTTTTGTGAACCGATGTTAGACCAAGACAAATGACGTCGGGTTCTTTTAGAAAACGACACCGTAAATTTTAGATATCGTTTTAAATGAAAAAATGATGTGAAAACTCGTGACATTTAATCTATAAAATGTAGGAGTGGGGTGACAAGGCAAGTTTCAGTTTTAGATATTGCCATCAAATACGCGTGATGTGAAATTGTAGAACTCATATTTTGACTATAATTTTTAATTAAACTCTTTAAACTTTTACTTTCAAAGGAGACAATTCAAGACATTATATAAACATATATATGTTCAAAACTTCATGACAGTTGATTTTTTCTGAGCATAAAATAGCTATGAGTGCAATTAACGAAAAATATAGTGCTTGTTATGAAAGCTCAGTTCACAAGTAATGTTTCATCATCCCGAACGAAATTCTCTTAGCATGTGAAATGCTGGTGCTATGATCCATATTACTTTTTTCTTTTAACTTGAGGAATGAAACTTTTAAATTTTAATAAACTTTATTATTTCAGGTATTTTCTGCTAAAAAAATACTGGCAATTTACTAAGAGTTATTTTCTCAACCACTTTCACATTATGGGTAGTCTTCGTGTGAGAAACTTTCTCACACAAAGACCGTGAGAAAACTATATAGGAGCTTTCATGTGGGTGATCCGAACCGTTCATCTTAATATATATACTTTGTTTAGACTATCTATTAAAAATCACGCGAGTCCGAACCTTTTACTCATACAACAAGTGGTTATAAAACATATGTTATATTCATCGTAGAATAAAGATGCCACTTAATGCATAGGTAAAAAAGTTGGAATCGTGTGATTTTTTATTGGTAGTCTAATTAGAGTATGTAGATCAAGAAGAACGGTTCGGATCACCCACATGAAAGCTCCTATATAGTTTTTTCACGGTCTTTGCGTGAGAAAATTTCTCACACGAAGACTACTCTATATATAGGAAAATTTTCAAATGAGAAACTTTCTCATAATAAGCTTCGTGAGAAAACCATGTAAGAGAGATTTTATGGATGATCCGAACCGTTCATCTTGATCTACATACTCTAATTAGACTGCCAATAAAAATCACGCGATTCCAACTTTTTTTACCTATGCATCAAGTGGCATCTTTATTCTATGGTGAATATAACATATGTTTTGTAACCACTTGTTGTATGAGTAAAAAGGCTCGGACTCGCGTGATTTTTAATTGATAGTCTAAATAAAGTATATAGATCAAGATGAACGGTTCTGATCACCCACATGAAAGCTCCTATATAGTTTTCTCACGGTCTTTTGTGAGAAAGTTTCTCACACGAAGACTACTCATAATGTGAAAGTGGTTGAGAAAATAACTCTTAGTAAATTGCCAGTATTTTTTAGCAGAAAACACCTGAAATAATAAAGTTTATTAAAATTTAAAAGTTTCATTCCTCAAGTTAAAAGAAAAAAGTAATATGGATCATAGCACCAGCATTTCACATGCTAAGAGAATTTCGTTCGGGATGATGAAACATTACTTGTGAACTGAGCCTTCATAACAAGCACTATATTTTTCGTTAATTGCACTCATAGCTATTTTAGAGTTATTATACATGGATAGTTTTTCTGGAGTAAGACAGGATATATAAATGGTTGTTTATTTTTAAGTATATTAGGGTTGACAAATCAAATAATAGCTAAAAATTCAAAGAAGGCTTGACTTATCATTTAATAGTCAAATAATAGCTAGAAATTTGTAACAGGATTGGCAATTTTCTTTCTTTATCTTCGTATTCTCTATTCCAAACAACATTCAAAGAATTTCCTAAACTTTTACTGGAAGATAAAATTTTGAAAAAGCCAAGGACACGAAACACACAAAACTAATCATATTTGCTCCTGTAAAATTGAAGCCTAAATTTCTGTAAATTACAACAGTATGAGAACCAAACAGTCTCAACTTAAACAGCCAGCAGCTCAAAATGTTGAAAGATAAACTCAAACAAAGTCCCTTGGAGTTCCCAATACAATATTAATTAAGGAGATGAGAGGTCAAATGCATTATGTAGTTTGTAATTACCAAGAGTCATTGTGAGGAAGTCTAAGGGTCATTGTGTGTGGAATTCCAATGTGTGTGGAATCCCAAGAGTCATTGTGAGGAAGTCTAAGAGTCTTTGTGTGTGGAATTCCAATGTGTGTGGAATCTCAAGAGTCATCAGGAGTCTATAAATAGTGTTGTCATCCTTGAATGAAATGAGAGAGCAAGAGTTTGATAGAAAAGAATTTTTGTGTTCTTGCTCCTTGCTCCTCCTCCTCATATTTCTAGTTCTTCTTGTGCTAACAAATTGGTATCAGAGCCAAGGTGAAGCTTGAAGCTTCTTTGGGAGGTGATTCCCATTGTGAAGCTTGAAGCTTGAAGTAAGGTGAAGCTTGAAGCAAGGTGAAGCTTGAAGCTTCTTTGGGAGGTGATTCCCATTGTGAAGCTTGAAGCTTGAAGCTTGGAGAAGACCGCCCCTACCACTTCGTACAAGTGCTTAAGGCGAAGGCGAGTACAAGTGCTAAAGGCAAAGGCGAAGACAAGTTGCCGAAGGCGAAGTTAAGTGCGAAGGCGAAACTAAGTACCGAAAGCGAAGACAAGTGCTGAAGGTGAAGACCGTCGGTGACAGCCATGGCAAATTCCGGGAGTACACCGCTGGGACAAAAGCCTACACCGCTGGGGCAGATGCCGCTACCACGCCTCACAAAGACGAACTATGACAATTGGAGCATTCAGATGCGGGTGTTGCTTGGTGCACAAGACGTGTGGGAAGTAGTTGAGAATGGCTACACAGAGCCGGCTACTACTGATAACATGACGCCGAATCAGTTAAAGGCGTTGAAAGAAACGCGCACAAAAGACAAGACCGCTCTCTACTTCTTATTCCAAGCGGTAGATGAGTCGGGGTTCGAGAAGATTGCTAGTGCGGCAACTTCGAAGGAGGCATGGAAGATTTTGCAAAAAGTCTTCAAAGGCGCCGACCGTGTTAAACAAGTGCGGCTTCAAACTCTACGAGGTGAATTGGAGGCCATGAAAATGAAGGAGTCAGAAGGAGTATCTGACTACATCACACGTGTACAAACGGTGGTAAATCAACTCAAACGCAATGGAGAAACCATAACCGATTCAAGGGTCGTGGAGAAGATTCTGCGGTCATTGACCGAGAATTTCGAAAATGTTGTATGCGCAATTGAGAAGTCGAAGAATTTGGAGGAGATGACCATAGATGATCTCGCCGGTTCTCTCGAGGCGCATGAGCAACGGAAGAAGAAGAAACAAGATCTGCTCGAAGAGGCCTTACAATCTAAGGCAACTATCAAGGAGGACAAGACGATGTATGCCCAGCAAAACTGGCGTGGTCGAGGACGCGACCGTGGAGGTCGTGGTCATGGTAGAGGCTGCGGACGCGGAGACAACTCGAAAGAAAAGGACCAGCCGATCCAACAAAATTGGCGTGGTCAAGGACGCGGTCGTGGTAGAGGCGGCCGGTCAAATCGTCAAAATGTCCAGTGCTACAAATGCGACAAATATGGACACTACGCAAAAGAGTGCTACTCCGACAAAAAGATAGAAGAAAATGCGAAACTAGTCACGGAAGAGAAGATAAGAGACGATGGTGTTCTCATGATGGCCTATAAAGACATTATTCCTGATAGCGACTCGGTCTGGTATCTCGATACAGGCGCTAGCAATCACATGAGTGGGCACAAACATCTCTTTATGGAGATCCAAGAGATAGAAGATGGGCACGTGTCATTTGGAGATGCGTCGAAGGTTCAAGTCAAAGGCCGAGGAAAAATACGCTTTTCTCAAAAGGATGGCAAAGAAGGGAGAATTGAGAATGTCTACTATGCGCCTGACATGAAAAGTAATCTCCTTAGCATGAGCCAACTATTAGAGAAGGGATATTCGATCTTCATGAAAGATCGAATGTTACACTTGAAAGACAAAGGAGGCCGGTTACTTGCACGAGTGGAGATGGCCAAGAATCGGATGTTCAAACTCAACTTGAGAAGTGTGCGAGAAAGGTGCTTGCAAGTCAACATGGATGACAAAGTCTCGTTGTGGCACTTGCGGTTCGGACACTTACATTATGGCGGCCTAACAGAATTAGCAAAGAAGCATATGGTCCACGGGTTACCAGATATGGACTATACCAAGAAATTTTGCGAAGGGTGTGTACTTGGCAAGCAAACAAGGAACACTTTTCAGAAAAGGGCGGAATATCGTGCAAGGAGTTCTCTCGAGTTGGTACATACCGATATATGTGGCCCGATCACACCTAAGTCATTCAGTGAGAAGAGGTACTTTATCACCTTTATTGACGACTACACAAGAAAGACTTGGGTTTACTTCATGAAAGAAAAGTCCGAGGCACTCGAGGTGTTCGAGAAATTCAAGATGCAAGTAGAGAAGACAACTGGTCTTTATATCAAGGCCTTACGATCGGACAGAGGCGGAGAGTACATATCAACTGCTTTCAAAAGCTACTGCGAGGAACAAGGAATCAGAAGATTCTTGACTGCACCATACTCACCTCAGCAAAATGGTGTGGCCGAGAGGAAAAACCGGACTATTCTTGATATGGTTCGGTCGATGTTGAAGAGCAAAAACATGCCAAAAGAATTTTGGGCAGAAGCGGTGCAATGTGCTGTGTATGTGCAAAATCGGTGCCCACATGCGAAGATGGGAGATCAAACACCCCAGGAAGCTTGGAGCGGACGAAAACCAACCGTATCACATTTGAGAGTATTCGGTAGTGTGGCCTATGCGCACGTACCGGATCAAAGAAGAACCAAGCTAGATGACAAGAGCAAGAAGTACGTGTTCATCGGTATGACGAGAAGACAAAAGCTTTCAAGTTATTCGACCCGATCGAAGAAAAGGTGGTTGTAAGCCGAGATGTGCAAGTGAATGAAGAAAGCGCATGGGATTGGAACAACAAAAAAGAGGTGACGCAGGAGGAAGAAATAGAAGAATCAACCTCTGCACCGATAATCAAACAGACAAGCCCTCCGACATCTGATGATGAAGAAGAACCAAGACAACCAAAGATGCGAAGCTTGCAAGATCTATACGAGACAACAAGCGAAGTACACTTGGTATGTCTTCTAGCGGATGCTGAGAATATCACTTTTGAAGAAGCAGTGAGAGATAAGAAATGGCAAGCCGCGATGGATGAAGAAATAAGTGCTATTGAAAGAAATGAAACTTGGGAGTTGGTGGAGCTGCCGAAAGGACATCAACCCATAGGAGTAAAATGGGTGTATAAGAAAAAGATGAATGCCCAAGGTGAGATAGAAAGATATAAGGCACGTCTAGTAGCAAAAGGCTATAGACAAAAGGCTGGGATTGATTATGATGAAGTCTTTGCTCCAGTCGCGAAGATGGAGACAATTCGGCTTCTTATATCCCAAGCAGCACAATTCAAGTGGCCAATCTATCAAATGGACGTGAAGTCAGCATTTTTAAATGGTGTGCTTGAAGAAGAAGTATATGTGGAGCAACCTCCTGGATACATGAAAGCCGGGAAGGAGAAAAAAGTGTTGAAGTTAAAGAAGGCGCTATATGGGCTGAAGCAAGCGCCGCGAGCATGGAATACCCGAATCGACACCTATCTCAAAGGGAACAGGTTCATGCAATGTCCTCATGAGCATGCATTATACGTGAAGAAGAAAAAAGGTAACTTGCTGTTTGTTGCTCTTTATGTTGATGATCTCATATTCATGGGGAATAATGAGGAGATGATAAAAGACTTCAAAGAAGCAATGACTCGGGAGTTCGAGATGACAGATTTGGGGCTGATGAAGTATTTTCTTGGTCTTGAGGTTAAGCAAGGAAAATCGGGAATATTTGTGTCCCAAGAGGCGTATGCAAAAGACATTTTGAAGAAGTTCAAGATGGAAGATTGCAACCCGATAGCAACACCGATAGAACTTGGTGCGAAACTCTCAAAATTTGATGAAGGAGATCGAGTGGATGCAAACAAATACCGGAGCTTAGTTGGGAGCCTACGGTATCTCACATGCACAAGGCCTGACATTGCATATAGTGTCAGGATAGTGAGTCGGTTCATGGAGGAACCGAAATACTCACATTTGAAGGCTATCAAGAGGATTCTTCGATACATTCGAGGAACTGTATCACTCGGGTTATTCTACTCGGAGACACATGAATACAAACTGGTGGGTTACTCCGACAGTGATTGGTGCGGAGATATAGATGATCGGAAAAGCACATCGGGATATGTGTTTTATATGGGAGACACAGCTTTCACATGGGTCTCAAAGAAGCAGCCAATAGTAACCTTATCAACATGCGAAGCAGAATATGTGGCAGCATCATGGTGCGTGTGTCACGCAATCTGGCTGAGAAATTTGCTATGTGAGCTAAAACTCCAGCAAAACGAAGCGACTGAAATACGAGTTGACAACAAATCAACAATTGAGTTGGCAAAGAATCCGGTGCACCATGAAAGGAGTAAACATATAGATGTTCGTTTCCATTTCATACGGGAACATGTGAAGAAAGGTAAAGTGCGACTGAATCACGTTGCGAGTCGTGATCAAGTGGCAGATATCTTTACAAAGCCGCTACCAACAGCGCTATTCGAAAATTGCAAGAAGATGATTGGAATGAAGGATGAAAAATGTTTGAGTTTAAGGGAGGAATTTGTTGAAAGATAAACTCAAATAAAGTCCCTTGGAGTTCCCAATACAATATTAATTAAGGAGATGAGAGGTCAAATGCATTATGTAGTTTGTAATTACCAAGAGTCATTGTGAGGAAGTCTAAGGGTCATTGTGTGTGGAATTCCAATGTGTGTGGAATCCCAAGAGTCATTGTGAGGAAGTCTAAGAGTCTTTGTGTGTGGAATTCCAATGTGTGTGGAATCTCAAGAGTCATGAGGAGTCTATAAATAGTGTTGTCATCCTTGAATGAAATGAGAGAGCAAGAGTTTGATAGAAAAGAAATTTTTGTGTTCTTGCTCCTTACTCCTCCTCCTCATATTTCTAGTTCTTCTTGTGCTAACACAAAATCCCCTCCCTCAAAAACATTAAAGCCCCTCAAAAAACAAGCACCCCCAAAGATTGATGCATGCAAAACATAAGAAGGCCAGCTAAAAAGAAAGGTGTTATCAACTCGTTCAGTATCAACTTCTATCTGCACTTATTCTTCTGGTAGCCATGTAATCTCGAATCGCGAGCCATGATCGAGGAGGCAACAGCTTTTGCCCAAGCCATCAACTCTCTCTTCATCCTCTCTTCATCTCTAAAAGCTGAAGGATCGATCGGAGAGCCTTTCGCCTCCCCGGGGACCAGAAGCATCCCCGGCCGCATCGCCGGAGAGCTGATGTTGTGGCTGTCAGTGATGTATGATGCCATGGACATAGAGCTCTTGAACTTCTTCCTCTCTGGCTTCTCAAGTTTTCAATCATGTATATATATATTCTAAGGGCTCATGTGCAACACGTGCTCTCTTAAATATTATATCCTTTTGTGTTTTTAATTATTGAAATATAAATGTCGGAGAACTTGAGAAGATTCATTCAGGCACGCTTGCAAGTCGTAGCAACCGCGTTCGCAAAAGAGATGATGTGGATGCTTTGATGGCTGCTCCTTCGTGTTGGCGCATTGACCATGTTTAATTTTTTTTTCTTTTTTTTTTCTTTTACTTATTTTTCTTATTTGTTGTAATTTTATGGTGTGATACCATGAGCAGCCTGCACGTGACGATGTCAACTATTGAAAGTATATAGTTAGTTTATTAAAAAAAGTATGAGTGACTTCGTTAATTTAAGTGGCATAAATTAATCCAAGATAGCTTTGTACACAATAAGAGATTAACAAAGACTAGTATTGATGACGTAACTAAAAGAAGCAACAAGGATTCTGAGATATTAGAGAGTACTAATGTTAGAATATGTGTCTTGCATCTTATCAAAATGTGAATTCTGATGTAAAACTCCTTAAGCAGTTAAATGAACTAATAAGTTTGTTAAGTAAGACAAAAAAAAAAATAAGTGGGATCCAACAAAGAAATAAAAGGAGAAAAATTCAGAGAGAGGGAGGAGGCAGCGGCACTAGCGGGTGGCGCGAAGGCAGTCGGGGGCAGGGCGGCGGCTCTATGGGCGGCGGTGGTGATGGCCTATAGGCGGCAAGGAGGAGAGATTCCCTTCTCTCTATTGCTCTCCCTGACTTCCCATTGGCAGAACCCATCGCTTCGCGCGCAGGCGACGAGCATGGCAAGGCACCGAGGGGTGGCGAGCGGCGGCGCGGCGGCAAAAGAAAACTGGATTTAATCTTGCAATTAACATCATGAACATAGAGACAAGCAGCAGCAGCAGCAGCAGCAAGAATCATAAAGGCAATATAGACTGCAACAACATTATGCGCGGCAGCAGGCGAATACGCCACAACAATCAGGTGTGCAAACGCATGAAAAGCAACAATGGTATATGCAACCGCAATTGTATGGGCAGCAGCAAGACTCACAATGCACGCAATAAAGCCTGCAACCATGACAACAAACAGGATAACAGCAGGCAGAGGAGCAAAATGCTGACAGGAATACTTCTCCGAGAACGAAGAGGGTAATTTGTTTAAGCCTGTAATTTTCCTTTTTCCCTGATTGGAATGTTCTATGTTTCTGCGATCTAATTTCTCTATGATCATGATGTTGATTGCAGGATTAAATCCAGTTCCCTGTTGCAGCCAAAGATGATTGTGGAATCTCTATCCAATGAAGTCTGCCATCAATGCAAATTCAAAAGCTTAATAATTTTTGCTGGTCAAATATGCAAACTCAAGTTTTTCTCTTATTTAAATAAAAAAAAATCCAATAACCCCCTAAAAACTTGAGTTTGAGGAAATTAAAATATAAAGAAAATGATAAATATGATTTGAAAGTTGGGCAATCTAATACCGTGAAATTGGCATAGATGGTTTTCGGCTTTGAATCTATACTTATTTATTGCAATTTGAGAGACATACGACGAATTATATACCCATCTATCAAATTTTAACAAAGCTCATAGTACGCATCCATCCATTGAGTGAGCCGGTTGGACGGTAACGGCCATGCTCAGAAATATCATCTCATGAGTTAATAAGGATCAGCCCCATGTCTTATAACCGCGGCCTTTGCGGGTTCTCTCACATAGTTAAGTTTTCCAAGAGTGTCTGCAATTAGTAATAGCCTCTTAAAAAAAGTGTGCTTTGAACTTATTAAGAGCATAATTCGTCCTAATCGACCACAACATATTGAGCATTATTATCATATAAACGGTGTAATAATTACAATAATACAAATCATAAATGCATCTAGTGCTACAAATAGGAATATTATCTCCAAAGTCAGTGCTCCACAAAAGAATCACCAGTCCAACTTGTTTCTACACATTGAACCTTCTTTAAGAAAACAACTTACCAATCAAAATGTTGGGTTCCAATTGTCGGTAAACTCCTCCATGAGCTTAATCTCATCCTCCTCGATGATTCTAGGACTATGCTTCTAGAAAGACATTTTATAAAGTCCAAGCTCATGTTATAACTAAAGTTTATTTTGACTCAAGTATAAAGACTCATCTTATGCGGAGGCCACCCATTTGGGAGAAATACAACAGGTATGAAATAATATTTTAATTCATGCATATAGTTGATCAAACAAGTTTTATACTGAAAACTAGTTGTATGGTGAATAATCAAGATTTTTCTAGTGCGCTATGAGCTGAAAATGCATTTGGTAGTAAAATTCTTTATCATTAATTCTACTCAACTTTTCAAAATAATAATGATGTCAAAAATTGAAATTTTGTGATTATATTATCGAAATGGCTGCAAATGGTTCCTTATTGGAAAAGCAGAGCATGCTAATTTGCCTCATTTATTTTCTTTATAGTATCTGAATTCTTATCTTTCAATAAATCAAGTCATTGTCTCAATTTTGTAATTAGATTATAGAATTTTATTTTTTTCATTTTTCTATACATGCAACTTGTTCATATTTTAACAAATAATACAGGTGTTATAGATCATTAAGTTGAAAGAGATATATAAGCATTGAACATGATACTTGAGAATTTTATATAATTAGAAAGACATGTCAATTTCTTTTCATAGCTCACTAAAAGAAAATTTAATTTTCTACACTGCAAAACATCAATCTATAAAATTATGAGAAATATTGTTTTATTATATGTCCATGAAAATCATAAAAAATTAACTCATATCATAAGAGATTAATCAAGACTGAAGAAATCACAATTGAAAATAGGAGCTAGATACAACTTACTCAATTAAAAAACAAAATAGATACTTGATCGTTTTCCATATATCGTCTCTTATTAGAGTTGATACAATTCTATATTTATCATTTCATAAAATCTACAAAGAAGTGTAAAAAATGATTGTGACTAAAATATGATAAATATTTATCATCATTTATGCATAATCTTTAAATCTCTGGAGATGTAAATTGATAATACTTAAAACAATATCTTCTTTCAAAAGAAAACTGAAGAATCCCCATTAGTACAAGACTTAGTATGACACTGATAATTTGGTCATCTCAATTCATAAGTCATATTCATAAATAATAATTCCAAAAACTTATTTATGTATCTCTAACGGTCTATAACTACTGAATCATGCACTCAGAATTTCTATATAGTAACAAGATGAGTATTCAAATTTGATTATAGCATTCAAAGTCAAATAAGAATTTTCATAATTCTATTGTTGTTGAAGAATGAAGACTTTTTAAATAGGAGGCATTAAATTGTGACCGTTCAAAATTGTAATTAATGAATAATAATGCAGTGTAATAAATACAATAAGTGAAAAAGATGATATTTTCAATTTGATATTGTTGTGCGAGACAGACAACAACCCTTAGAGGATCCAACCAGATCTCAATCACCAAAACAATGAAATCACAACTAGAAGAAGAACAATCGCAAACCACCAAGATCTAACGAGGTTCGGCCAACTTGGCTACGTCCTCGGGGCAATCCACGGAGAGAGATTTCAATTAGGAAGATGATTACAATGGCTCTTAGCCTCTCTCAACACAAGAGAGCTCTCAGCCACCTAATTTCGCAGGTTCTTCTACAAGATTACTACCCTAGAAAACACTAGCAGCCCTTAAATACAACAGGTTTCCGAACTGCAGATTTCAGCCCAAAACCCGACTGTCGGTCGACCGAACCGGTCGACCGACCCTTCTACCGGTCGACCGGTCCGGTCGACCGATTCCAACAGAGAGTTGGGCCTTGTCAGTCAGGCTCCTGCGGTCGACCGGTCCGGTCGACCGCCTAGACCTGTGCACGTTGTGCACGTCCGGTCGACCGGCCCGGTCGACCGGAGAACCTGTTTTGCTGCTGCTGCTTGTTTTCTGCTGCTGTTTCTTCCGTCGTCTCTTGTCGCCGACTTCCTCGACAATCCCTTGACGGTCTGGGTCATCTTCCTCAGTACAAATCTCCCTCTTTCCAACAATTCTCCACCTCGGCGAAGATTCCAAAATCTGAGCCGACATCCAACGAACCCCAGTCTATCACCTGGCGAAATCGACACGCGATCTCGGCGAAATCGACACACGATCTCGGCTTGCGCGCACCGGTCGAAATCGACACACGATCTCAGCGAAATCGACACACGATCTCGGCTTGGAATCTTTGGCTCATCTATTCCTGGAAAACATCGCACATGCTTTCCCTGCACTTCACCTTAGGAGAATTTTCATACCTGCCGATCACTAACCATGGCTCCCTCTTCGCAACTTCAGACCTCACGAAGACTTCCTTATGAGCCAACACTGACTCTCCACTGACTAGCTCTATCTAGTCTACCTGTCTTCCACTGACGGTCCAACCAAGTCTGCGTAGAACACACCAAACATCATCGGCTTCAACTGGATGCACACCACTCCTTATGCAAGCTCAACATCTTCTCTCCGGAAGATAAACCTGTTCATCGAGATCACACCATCTCACCACTACGTGAGATCCAACTGGCCACACCACTTCACCTCTACATGAAGTCTCTTCACCTCTACGTGAAGTCTCTCCAACTCTACGTGAAGTTCCATAGGCCATAACTCTTCACCTCTACGTGAAGATCTAAACAGCTTCTCGAGAACCCAAATAGCTTCATAAGAGTTGCATCACCAAATGGCTGCGCCTTTACGGCTGCCTACGTACCTTTGCCCAAAAGGATCAAGCCAACCGTAGTTCATTAAAATGAGCTTCATCAAGCTCAAATAATGGTACCTGTCCCTGCAGCAGCGAACCTGTTAGACTGAGTCATATGAACCTCTTCCTGACCATCATGGAGAGCAACGGCCTTCAACTTGAGCTTGTCGCGTCCACAAGCTTGAGATTCATCCTTCTTTAACCACGAACGTGGTCTCACCTTGGTTCCTTTGGCTGCACTCAACTTGACATCTTCAGCAATGTCTTCAACCTGTTCAGCATCCCTCTTGTTATCATGATCTCCACCCGATGTCACCTCCGATGAAGTCTCCTTTGATGCCGAACTACCTGGAGATGATGGAGTAGCATCGACCTCCACCCGCTGCGATTCTCCCTTGGTCTTCATCCTCTCCACCTGCTGAGAGATGATGGACTTCAACCCTGAAGCCTCTCCAAATGTGACATTCCTGCTCATCACGATCCTTTTGTCCTTGGGATCCCACAACCTGTAGCTGTTCTCCTTGATGCCCAAATAGACAAACCTCCTTGCTTGCGGATTCACCTTGCCATTCTTGGCACTGAAGTAAGCCGTACTTCCAAATTCCCGCAGCACACCGTGATCTTGAGCTTTTCCCGACCAATGTTCCAATGGAGCTTTACCTCCTATCGCAGTCGTTTGATTCTTGAGATGGCTAGCATACTCAATCGCCTCAGTCCAAAGCGACTTGTCCAATCCTGCATTGGACAATAACTTCCGAACCTCCTCCAGTAAGGAACGGACCTTTTCCTTAGCCAACTCATCTGTACCTGTTGAGAAGTGTGTAGCAATTCCTGTGTTCTGGCCAAACTGTAGGAATCGGTCAATGTCTTTTCCAACATTGCCAATATGAAGCTCCCTTATCCTCCTACCCATCTGCCTCTCCATTCTTCCGCTCCACTTCCTCAACACATCTAGGGCTTCTCCCCTTTGTCTCATCGGATATATCCAAACCTGCCTAGATGAACAATCAATTACCGAGACAAAGTACCTGTGACCTCCAAGCGATGCCGTCTTAGCAGGTCCCCATACACTCACGTGAACACGATCAAGAAGACCTTCATTGTGGTGAGAACTGGTGCTGAAACTCACCTTCTTCTTGTCCAGAACCCTGTGTCCACCTTCTGACTTGCAGGTAGCAGCACCTTCTGATTCCATCTTTGCAGGAGCTAGCAAAGATTCTTCTTCTTGTCCGGCTTTTTCCTGCCAAATCCCCAGGCCAACCTCATCTGTACCCGAAGTCTCCACCTGATCTGTAATCGTACTACCCTTCAAGTAGTATAGATTTCCTCGGCGGACGCCCTTCATCACAACCATCGAGCCCTTGATCATCCTGAGATCGCCATCTCGAACCGATATCATCATGCCCGATGCTTCCAAAGTTCCCAAAGAGATTAAATTTCTCTTCATCTGAGGTACATACCTCACACCTGTCAACTCCCAAACCATCCCATCAAACATCCTGATTGGGATTGTACCAACACCCTCCACGCTACATGAGTGATCATCACCCATCACCACTGAGCTACCTTCCAGCTTCTCAAAACTGGTGAACCAGCTCCTGTTTGGACATGCATGGTATGTTGTTCCTGAATCCATAATCCACTCATCTTTGTATGAGTTACTAACACTGGGAGAACTGACTGAAAAAGAGAATCCCGAAGAGTCTGAATCTTCTCCATCTGCCTGTGAACTACTCCTCTGAGTCTTCGTCACCTTCGATAGATTTGCTTCAGCATTCGACTCCTTCTTCTTCCCCTTGAACTTTGGGCAATCTACCTTCCAGTGCCCAATTTCTCTACAGAAAATGCACTGATTCCTTTTGAGGTCTTTGAATCCCGGCCTGGATTTCGATCTTCCACCCATCTCTCTACCCTTCCTTGATGAATTTCTGCCTCTCACCTCCAATGCCTCCGCCACTGAGCTTGACTGACCAGAATGTCTCTCATTCTTCCTTGTCTCATAGCTCATCAATGCGGACGACACCTCATCATATACTAAAGTTTGTCTACCATTGATAAACGTCATGGTGAATGTCTCATACTCCTCCGATGGGAGCGAGTTCAGGAGAATGACAGCCTTGTCTTCCTCTTCTACCTTGACATCCACGTTCATCAGATCTGTGAGAAGCTTCGTATACCGGTTTATGTGCTCATTCACTGTGCTCCCCCTCTGCATCCTGAACAAATACAGCTTACTCTTAAGCTGCAGCCGTGATTCCACACTCTTGGTCAGGTACTTCTTTTCTAGGGTACTCCACAGTTTCTTAGCTGACGTCTCATGTTGTACAAGATATTTAATGTCTTGTGACAAGCATGAACGTATCAACCCACATGCCGACCTGTTCATCTTTGCCCATTCTTCATCAGTGGTAGTTGCCTTCTTCTTCTCCAATAGGAGAGTGTCCTCGAGGTTCTGTGCATTCAATGCATCCATGACCTCACACCTCCACATCCCGAAATTGTTAGTTCCATTGAACTTAACAACATCAATCCTGGAGTTGTTCATTGTTTTAACAGATTTAGATTCCTCTGCCATTGAGATCCTTTCCTTGACCCTCTAACTATGCGGAAGATCAAATACTTGCAAAATAGATCTATTTCTGAGATAAAAAAGTGATTTTTACTTCTACCTTGAAACCCTAACTTGAGTTTCTCACCAGATCTATTCCACCCCTGATTCAACGAGCCCTCCCTGCGTCCACCTGAGATCGACACACGATCTCCTTGAACACCAATGCCTCTGACCTGAGATCGACACACGATCTCCACCTGATCAGATCTGGAGCCCTTCGAATCTTCAGAATATCCCAAGCGTAACCTTGAGCTCTGATACCACTTGTTGTGCTCAGAGACAGACAACAACCCTTAGAGGATCCAACCAGATCTCAATCACCAAAACAATGAAATCACAACTAGAAGAAGAACAATCGCAAACCACCAAGATCTAACGAGGTTCGGCCAACTTGCCTACGTCCTCGGGGCAATCCACGGAGAGAGATTTCAATTAGGAAGATGATTACAATGGCTCTTAGCCTCTCTCAACACAAGAGAGCTCTCAGCCACCTAATTTCGCAGGTTCTTCTACAAGATTACTACCCTAGAAAACACTAGCAGCCCTTAAATACAACAGGTTTCCGAACTGCAGATTTCAGCCCAAAACCCGACTGTCGGTCGACCGAACCGGTCGACCGACCCTTCTACCGGTCGACCGGTCCGGTCGACCGATTCCAACAGAGAGTTGGGCCTTGTCAGTCAGGCTCCTGCGGTCGACCGGTCCGGTCGACCGCCTAGACCTGTGCACGTTGTGCACGTCCGGTCGACCGGCCCGGTCGACCGGAGAACCTGTTTTGCTGCTGCTGCTTGTTTTCTGCTGCTGTTTCTTCCGTCGTCTCTTGTCGCCGACTTCCTCGACAATCCCTTGACGGTCTGGGTCATCTTCCTCAGTACAAATCTCCCTCTTTCCAACAGATATTACACCCACAATTAATATCTCGTTAAATGAATGCTAGTTAATAGCATACCAAATCAGAAAAATCATGCTAATAAATGCGAAATACTTAGTAAGGAACAATGTAGCCAAAGTTACAACATCAGTAGGGAATAACTTTGTACTTTTTAAAAAAAAAAAAAAATCTTGTTATAAAATAGTATGAAATGAAATTTACTTCTCATAATAAAACCATTAAACTACATGGCTGAAGAAGATGAAAGTTGAGTGGTAGTAATTACCCTTTACTTTTGCAATAATAGACATGACGATCCTGCAATTGCATGTCATAACAAATATCTGTAGCAATTACTTGCAACATAGAAATGCAAGAAGAAAAGGTTTACCAAAGAAACCCTCAACCAAAAATAATATGTCCAAATTATCATGCTATATTATACCTATAGAAATTGAACAAAAAAGTTAATGGCCGTGGCTACTAGTCCCCATGACAAAGAATCATCATGTAGACAATGGATCACTGCCCAAGGACAATGACTATTATTAGAGCATAAATGAAAAATAAGTTTTAACATAGAATACACTGCATGGATTAATTAATTATTCATCTACGTACCAAATGGTTACTTGTACCAAAGGGACCATCCTTTATACACTGCAGTTCTACATTGTGGTGTCTTTTTCTTTTTCCCTAATTAACTCAATTGCCAGCGGGATTCACCGCATATCGAGGGACCAAACTCGGGGCCTGATCGGGACCACGTCGAGGAGGAGCAGAAATGTCTGCGATGCGGTATTCGAATCGGTGACCGTGAAGAGTATTGTGCTCTAACTAATCCAGACTAATCGGTTAGACAACCGCGAGGACCTACATTGTGGTGTCTGATCCAAGAAATTAAAAATGATCCACAAAACAAAATGTAGCCGGATTAAACAAGGTATAAATTCCAAATATTTAAAATTATGGCTAGCATATAAGTAGGAGGTACATGCAATTCAAAGAGTCAAACAGAATGTGCATGATAAATATTTGGATTTAAGGTAATAATCAATATTTAAAATTGGAAGCAACATCATCTGTCTTTCTAGACTGTTGAAAAATTAATCCTCAAAAGACAAGATCTTAGAAATATTTATTTTAATCAACTCAAAAAATGAATATAAGATAATCAAAATTAGAGAAAAAGTTAGAAAACCTGCCTGAGGGGTTCAGTCATGTAATCACTGCACTAGAAAGACAAATGACATCTTCGTACAGGCAGATAGTAGTAACAAACTAACCCCCGAGAAGTTGGCACTCGATAGCGTACGAACGATCGAGCCTTTGTGCTCAGATATATGCAGTGGTCTTGCCCAGTTAAAGTGGTTGAAAAATTAAAATATTATTGAAGAAATTGTGAAAAACATATGCTAGAGAGAGAGAGAGAGAGAGAGAGAGAGAAGATTTTCTCAGTTGTATTTTGCCATGGAAACCAACCATTAGGGTTTTTTGTTCCATGTGGAGAAAGTCAGTATTAATAGAATATGTTGCAAACGTTATTTCATTAATCTCAAATTTAACTTTCTTCCAAATTAATTCAATTATTAATCTCATTTATTCGCATGAAAAATATGCAATAAAAATAAAACAATCTGTTTTTAACTGATGCTAAACACAAAGAGAGAAAAGGCCCAGATTGGGTCAGGTTTGGGTTTATATTTAAACCCAACACCCATAAGGCTGGACCTTGTTAAGAAATAAAAGTGGATCGGGCTAACAAAGGCCCACAAAAACTCAAGTTTTTCTCTTATTTAAATAAAAAAAAAATACATCAATAATTTGTAGGAAGAAAAAAAATCTTCAAATGCTATAAATTTTAATTAATCAAATCACAGTCTAGCTCTTAGGCAAATAAGACTCACACTCAAGGCATTGCAAACGACTTATAAAGCAATTTAGTAATATTATAGATTTTTAATATCATTACACATAATTCGATTGTATACCCAATTATCTTTCAAGTGATGTCTCATCAAATATTCTATTTTATGAGAATTGACCCCTAGAATGCATGCACACATGATACAAAATTACTGCAAGAGTCACATAATTAATCAGATAAACTATCAGAGACTCTTCAATAATTGAATGAATGCATGCTGTAATTTTGGATATTAATACCTTTTTAATTATGCATTGTTGTTCTAATAACTTGAGGTACAATTAACTCTTGCATTTTGATGACATCTTTCTTTATTTTCTTGTTGACGACTACTTTATTGTTGACGTTGTCATCAGTGGTAGACACATGAAATTATTTCAGTGTGAGAGAAATAAAGTAGCAGAGTAAAATAAACTTCGACATGGGCGTAATAAAATAAACCAAGTAAAAATAAGACAGAGACAAAAACTTGAAACTATGACCACCATAAACTTATTACAAAACCTTACCACTTGAGCTAGGCATCAAATATGTTTATATTTTCAAGCATTAGACCTTTAAACTAAACAAATATTGTTAAATTACAATACATGCTCTATAAGTTTTTTTTAGAATTCAATGTGGGTGTCTGCCCACACTAGGTGTTGTGCCCGCGCGCTGCACCTGCGACGGGGAACACAACAACTATCCTTGAGGAATCCGCCCACCTGTCGGAGACTCGATACAGCCAGAGAAACAACCAACACGACAAGAACAACAACCAATAGACAAAAGCAATCAACACACAAATTTAACGAGGTTCGGCAACGTGCCTACGTCCTCGGGGCAAGGGAAAGAGAGATCTCATTGATTCAATAATCAATACAACTAATACAAGAGGGATTCTTCCGAGGTATTTCTAGGGATACTTGGGGATTACACGGGATACAATACACGAGGCCTCTAACCTCTATTTATAGCCACAGAGTCTCTGAATTTATAAAACCCATGTTAGATTCAATCCCATCCAGAAAAGGAATTCGAATCCTAAAAGGAAAGTCAAACGCGACTGTCGGTCGACGGCCGGTCGACCGACCCATGTCACGGTCGACCGGCCGGTCGACCGCGCCCAACCGAGATCGAGCCCTTGTCAGTCGGTCGACCGGCACGCCGGTCGACCGGGCGGTCGATCGGCCTCCTCCACTGGTCGACCGGACAGTCGACCGGGAGCACTTCTGGCCTACTCAATGCGCCGTTTCTCGCTTTCTTTGTCGTCCGATCTCTGTGCTACCTCCTTCCATCTCCTCTATCTCCTCTCTCCCACAATTCTCCACCTCGGTGAAGATTTTTTAAATCTGAGCCGATCTCCAACTAACTCAGCCTATCACCTGACGAAATCCACACACGATCTCGGCTTGCGCGGACGAAATTGACACACGATCTTGGCTTGGAATCTGCAGCTCAGCTATCCACTAGAATGCATCATACATGCCTTCCCTACACTTCACCTTAGGAGAACTTCCATACATGCCATCAACTTCACGACCTCACGAAGAACTCATCATGAGCCAACACTGACTCTCTAACTCTTCACCTCTACCTGAAGTCCAACCCTTCACCTCTACGTGAAGTCTCTCCACCTCAACGTGAAGCTCCAATCGGCCACGACTCTTCACCTCTATGTGAAGTTCCAATCAGCTTCTCGAGAACCCAAACAGCTTCATACGGGACGCATCACCAAATGGCTGCGCCTTTACGGCTGCCTACGTACCTTGCCCAAGGGATCAAGCTAACCGTAGTTCATTCAAATGAGCTCCATCAAGCTCAAGCACTTGTACCTGTATCTGCAACAGCGAACCTATCTGGCTGAGTCATATGAACCTCCTCACGATCATCATGGAGAACAACGGCCTTCAACTTGAACTTGTCGCGATCACAAACTTGAGATTCATGCTTCTTTACCCACGAGCGTGATTTTACGTTAGTTCCAATGGCTGCAAACAACTCGACATCCTCAACAATATCTTCAACCTGTTCAGCATCAACCTTGGCCTACATGATCTCCACCTGGTGTCACATCCGGTGAAGTCTTCTCTGATGCCGAACCAACTGGAGATGGTGGAGTAGCATCAACCTCCACCCGCTGCGATACTTCCTTGGTCTCCGTCCTCTCTACCTGCTGAGAGACGGTAGACTTCAACACTGAAGTCTCTTCAAATGTGACATGCCTACTCAATACGATCTTCTTGTTTTCGGGGTCCCACAACCTGTAGCCATTCTTTTTGACACCCAAAAACACAAACCTCTTTGCTCGCGGATTCACCTTGCCATTCTTGGTACTGAAGTAGGTTGGACTTTCAAATTTTCGCAGCGAACCATGATCTTGAGTAGCTTTCCCAGACCAAATTTTCAATGGAGCTTTGCCTCCTATCGTAGTCGATCCATTTATGAGATGGCTAGCATACGCAATCGCCTCAACCCAAAATGATTTTCTAATCTTGCATTAGATAATAACCACCGAACCTTCTCCAGTAAGGAACAGTTTACTTCCTTAGCCACCCCATGTATACCTGTTGTGAAGTGAGTAGCAATATCAGTGTTCTGGCCAAATCGTAGGAATTGGTACATGTCTCTTTCAACATTACCAAACTGTAGCTCCTTGATCTTCTTACCTATCTGCTTCTCCATTCTTCCTCTCCACTTCACCAACATATTTAGGGCTTCACTCCTTTGTCTCATGAGATATATCCAACAATGCCTAGATAGACTATCAACAAAAGAGACAAAGTACCTGTGACCTTCAAGCGATGCAGTCTTAGTAGATCCCCAAACACTTACGTGAACACAATCAAGAAGACCTTCTGAGCGGTGAGTACTGGTGCTGAATTTCACCTTCTTCTTGTCCAGAACGCTGTGTTCACCTTCTAAGTTGCAGGTAGCAGCACCTTCCATTGATCCCTTCTTTGCAGGAGCTCGCAAAGACTTTTCTCCTCCCTGTCGACCTTCACCTGCCAGACCTTCTTGCAACTATCATCTGAAGAATTAGAAGTCTCCACCTGACCTGTCACCGTACTACCCTTCAAGTAGCAGAGATTGTCCCGGCGGACGCCCTTCATCACCACCATTGAGCCTTTGATCATCTTGAGAATATCATCTCGTACAGATATCACTAGACCCAATGCTTTCAAAGTACCAATTGAGATAAGATTCTTTTTGAGTTGAGGTACATACCTCACCTCCTTCAATTCTCGTACTATCCCATCATCCATCTTGATACGGACTGTATCCATCTCTTCTATATTACACGGATGGTCATCACCCATGACCGTGTAACATCCATCCAGCTTCTCAAAACTAGAAAACCAGACCCTGTTCGGGCACACATGATTGGTGGCTCCGGTATCCAAGATCCACTCAGCATTATCTTAGCTACAAACAGTAGGGGTAGTAACAGAGAGCGTGAATACCGATGGGTCCGAGTCTAATCCATTTGCCTGTGAGGTACTGCCTTGAGTACTGACCACCTTTACAAGATTTGCCTCAGTCTTAGACTCCACCCTCTTACCTTTAGCCTTTGGGCATTCAGCTTTCTAGTGTCCTAATTCCTTGCACAAGGGACACTGATTCTTCTTCAGATTTCTGAAGCCTGATCTGGACTTCGATCTCCCCCGATTATCTCTTCCCTTCCCATTGGAACTTCTGCCTCTTACCTCCAATGTCTCATCTGTAAGAAGCTTCGTATGGCGGTTCAAGTGTTCATTGACGGAGCACTCTTTGCATCTGAAACCCATAGAGCTGCAATCGCGATTCTACGCTCTTCGTCAGATACTTCTTCTCCAGGATCTCCTACAGCTGCCTAGCAGATGTCTCATGCAACACCAGATACTTGATGTTTTGTGTCAGACAAGACCTGATCAAGCCACACGCTGAACGGTTCATCTTGTCCCAATCTTCTTCCGTCGTTGATGCGCGCTTCTTCTCCAACCGTCGAGTGTCTTCGAGGTTTGATGCCGTCAGCGCATCCATAACCTCACATCTCCACATACTAAAGCTGTTCGTGCCGTTGAACTTCACCACATCAATCCTTGGATGTCGATTCATCGATCTCATCGATGTACTTTCTCCAGTCATCTTCTCAACTGACTCCTCAAACCAATGCGGAAACAAACGGAGTTAGATAAAACAAACTAGATAAAGAGCAGATCTTTACCTCCACGCGAAACCCTCGAAGAGTTTCCGAAGCAATCTACTCCACCAAATTGATTCCTCGAGCAATCTACTCACTGCTTTGAGATCGACACACGATCTCCGCCAAACACCAACTGATGCTCTTGAATCAACACACGATCCCACGCTGAACCTGGGATGCTCTGATACCACTTGTTGTGCCCGCGCGCTGCGCCTGCGGCAGGGAACACAACAACTACCCTTGAGAAATCCGCCCACCTGGCGGAGACTCGATGCAGCCGAAGAAACAACCAACACGACAGGAACAACAACTAATAGAGAAAAGCAATCAACACACAGATTTAATGAGGTTCGACAACGTGCCTATGTCCTCGGGGCAAGGGAGAGAGAGATCTTATTGATTCAATAATCAATACAACTAATACAAGAGGGATTCTTCTGAGGGATTTCTAGGGATACTTGGGGATTACCCGAGATGCAATACATGAGGCCTCTAGCCTCTATTTATAGCTACAGAGTCCCTGGATTTATGAAAACTCAGGTTGGATTCAATCTCATCCAAAAAAGGAATTCGAATCCTAAAAGTAAAGTCAGACGCGCCTATAGGTTGACCGGCCGGTCGACCGACCCATGCCACGGTCGACCGGCCCGGTCGACCGCGCCCAACCGAGAGCGAGCTCTTGTCAGTCGGTCGACCGGGACGGTCGACCGCTCCTTCCTATGGTCGACCGGCCTCCTCCACCGGTCGACCAGGCAGTCGACCGGAGCACTTCTGGCCTGCTTAATGCGCCGTTTCTCGCTTCCTTTGTCGTCCGATCTCTGTGCTACCTCCTTCCATCTCCTCTATCTCCTCTCTCCCACACTAGGTTCAATGTAAATCTGCCCCTGATTGTTGCTCCAGTGTTAGCTAATCGCTCCTCAGTCATTTATGCTAATTGGTTTCTTTCATGTTACCTGTGTCTGAGTTTGTGTAATTGTTCTTTTGTCATTTGTGCTACTTCGTTTAACTACATTCAATTATTAGGTTAATGGTACCCACTCTGCAGGAACGAGATACGTGTGTTGTTGGTGGCCAATACAAGAAACCGACTCATCACACAGCAAACAAGATATTAGTCAAGACTTGTGAGTCAAGATACGTTGGATAAAATATCAGATGAGCAGACAAGAGAGAGAGAGATTCTTTTTGTGTAATTTCCTTCTGCTATGGTTTTTGATAAAAGAGAAGGAAAAAAAAAAAAAGAAGAAGACACTTGACTCAAGATACTAGGTCATATATATAAGCCTAATTACTATTGGCATCATCAGCACCATCATCTTGATGTTTAGTTTTGGTCTGTCTGAAGAGCAATTATGCTTAAGCTTTGAAATAATAATTGGACTTGTTTGACATAAAAATATTAAGCAATTTTTTTTGGAGGATGATGCGCTTTCTCATGTGAAAACATGCACTGGTTTGAATAGTTTTGCCATGAATTTGATGAGAGCACATGATTGACTTGGGAGACTCACCAATCCACTCATATTGATTAATTTTTTTAAAAAGGCTAGCTCCATTCATAATTGTCTTCTGCAAAAAAAAATATATAGTTAATCACTCTGCTTACTCGTCTACAAAAAAAATTAATGACTCTTCTCTCTAAAATGCAAAATAGAGGGAAAGTGAAAAATTAAATTACTCTAATTATATATTTCGAAAAACTCATCACTTGTTCTCCAAAGATTCTGCTAAGTAAGGTTCCTCGAACAAACCATTCGTACATGTGCGCGGCACGAATCTTGATGCTCAGTTTTTATCTGTACTAGATTTAATTATACATTTATCATTTTATCTCACCAAACCGTGAATAATGATGTGCCACCAACTTGCTGTTGTTGTCCCCTGGATTCCTAGGTTTTGAAATAAAATTTTAGATTCGTTTTATAAAATTATTAAGCAATCTTTTTGAAAGAGATGCGCTTTCTTATAAGAAAACACAAAATATCAATCTTTAATTTGATATACCGTTGGTATATTGATGGGGCTGGATCATTCTTTCAATTTTATCAATATTTAAACTAATATCAATTAAAAAATTTTATATATTAGCAATTCTTATTACTAACTAATTTTAAATATATATTTTGAAATTATTGATGTTAATTATTAATAAGTATTCTTCTCGAAGAGATACGAGTCATACTAAATGGTATATATCGATACCATTAAAGAACGGTATTTCACAAAATACTGGTATTAATTTCAGACACCTGGTTCCATTTGTTTAATTGTGCTGTGTTTTGTCCTTACATGTGAACACAAAGAATAGTTTTGCTGTGGATTGGCATGCAGCATCATGTGATTCAGGTGAAGAAAAATCATCAACTTGCTCCCCCAACGTATCCATAATCTATTATATATACCCCCTCTCTTCATGAAGTACACATCCAAGCAACACAATGTCCTCCAATATTGTTGCCAGTGCTCTCCCTTTCCTCCTCTCCTTCCTCCTCCTCTTCTCCTCCTCCTTCCCCCGTCCCTCTCATTGCACCTCTCTCACATGCAAAGATGCCGTAATCCAATATTGGAAACTCAAGTTCGGCGATGACAAACCACCCCGCCAAGCTTGTTCCTCGAAAAACTATCTGCACTCTCTCCGCTCGAGCTTGCTGCCCACTTTGCCAATGCCGGCATTACAATGGTGCCAAAAGACGATAACCATCGTAGCTTGAAAGTCGTTGTGTACGATCCTGCTGGGGCTCCTGGGACTCCTGGGGCTCCTGGGCCCTTTTTGTTATACGATGGTTATCGTAGCTCGAAAGACAAGCGTGCTGCCGCAGCTACTGGCGATGCCGACTCGGCCTCTGACGACAATATTCGCGTTGATGAGGCAAAGGAGAGAGCGGAGGGGATGATTAATGTTGATTCCTCATTAGATAGTTCTCCGTCAGCGTCACTATCAAGCATGTTCTTCAGGGAGAAGGACCTGAAGAAGGGAGCAACATTGCTGCTGCCTGATTTTGGAAGCAAATACCCGCCCTTGACTTTTCTTCCGAGGTCTATTGCCAGCAATATCCCACTCTCAGCCAGTGCAATCAGGGAAATGTTCAACATACCAAGAGGCACGAGATGGGACAAGGGGATCGAGGAGAACATTGGCCTTTGCGAAGGGGCACCGAACAAAGGCGAGACCAAACGGTGCGTTGCGTCCGCAGAGGACATGATCGATCTCGTCGTCCAACTGTTGGGAACCAATGCGACTGCGAGGACCACCGAGAGTTACAATGGAGCCGGAGGAAAGATTTTGATCGGAGATGTGAAGGCGGTGAATGACGGTAAGCTCGGGACATCCCTGGCCTGCCACCAGACGCTTCTCCCCTACCTGGTGCACCTCTGTCACACCTTGCCCAACTCAAGAATCTACGAGTTTGAAATCTTGGACGTTGAAACGAGGAAGAAGATCAACTCCGGCGCTGCGGTTTGTCACGTCCACGTGTCAGGCTCGGAGGCAGATCACGGACTCGGTGAGGATCCGGTGTGCCATTGGATCTTCAAATGGGACATGATCTGGTCAACTATTATTCAGTTTTGAATATATTTCAAATAAATGTCCACCTTATCTGATCTGATCTTATGCTTGTGTCTGTGTTGAAGCTATGCATGATGCAGCATGTTGTAATGCTGGTCTACTTTAAAACTCTAAATAAAAGACTATGGAAGTCTTTATGAAATGAGATTTATTTTTATGCTCATCATTCTTCACCGCGTGAATAATATTTTGTACAAGTGGGTATATTATTTCATGCTTGCTTGTGTGTCCAATAACAATGTTTTAGTGTTTAGGTTTTTTTAATATATAAGTTTCTAATAAATTTTATATTTTGATGTTAATATCTAAGCGGATTGTTATTAGGATTTTAATCCCTAACAACATGAGTATTTGGATATTAGTCTTAACAATATGAGACCCACTTGTAGGGGTGGCAGACGAGTCGCGAGCTGCCAGAGCCGACCCGACTGGACTTGGATCTGAGTTTGGGCTAATCGGGCTTGGGTCGTAATCGGGTCGACCCGTCTGACCTGATTATTAAATTGGTCGGGTAGACCCGAACCCGCCAGACCCGCTTGACCCGCCAGATCAGATTATTCTCTGTCCTCCTCGGTCTCCTCCCCTCGATCTCCTCCGTCGCTCCCGCCTCCTCCCCTTCGCCTAAATTATATTGTCAAAAAATATGCGTGAGCCCAGTTTCAAACCGGTGACCTCTAGTCTGTGAGTTTAGTGTAATGACCAACTATACTACCCAACAATTTGGTAATATAGTGTAAAGAAATTGTATTTAAGGTTTAATAATTGGGCTAAACGGGTCGGGTCGGGTTGACCCGACTAAGTCTGGGTCGGGTCTGGCTCTGAATTTTTGATATGTATTATAATCAGGTCGGGTCGACCCGACCCGATTATTATATGGGTCGAGCAGTAATCAGGTCGACCCGACCCGACCCGACCTAATTGACACCCCTACCTACTTGTTAAGAGTACCTAACAAATTGTTATTTGGATTTTAGTCCTTAAAAATATTAGACCTACTTGTTAAGAGCCCTTATCCTTAAAAATTATTGTAAATACTAAGAATATTTCATTAAAGTTAACTAAAATTAAATACTAGACAAAAATACCCTTCTATCAACATTCGGTCTTCATTTTCTATGGATGTCACTCAATCCTAGAGCATGACCTTTCGAGTCTCATGTTTGGATGCTTACTCAAGCTAAACGAGTGAGAGAATTATTATTTTGAAATAATTTAGAAACTAATATTAAAATAAAAAATTTATTAGACAATTGTATTTTAAACCCCCATATTTTAATTTTAATTAGGGATCTTAACAAATGGGTCACATATTGCTTACCAAAGGGACTCTTAACAAATGAGTCTCATATTATTAGGGACTAATTAATATTCAGATAATAATTTATTAGAGACTCTTAACATGTAAGTCTGAGACTAATATCAAAATATAAAGACTTGTACCTTTTTAAGGTGATCCTTTTGTGTTGTTGGAGGAAGGGAGGAGCTCATTGATACCATGGCGTTAATGTTGCTTGTATATATGAAGATTATTGAAACTATTTTTTATGGACTGTTTTTTACGGATTATATTAACTAGCTTTTCTTTTTTAGTTTTTTTTTCTTTCTACTTCCACGAGAATTCTCATAAGCGTTTTTTTACTCTAAAAAAGAACCTATTTAACAAATAAATAAACAAAAAAATAAATAGCCAATGTCATATCCCCATGAAGACACACTGGCCACTAGGCAAGCCTTGTACCGCTTAACACATCCATCAGACTCAGTCTTGCTCTCAACATCATTGCAAAGTCAAGACACAGGGCTCAAAGCTTGCACCCCTGCATCATTACAATGTCAAGACACAGTGCTCGAAGCGCCAAGAGGCAGAACTCGAAGCCCGCGTCTCAACAGAGCTTGATACCCGCGTCTCAACACCATTGCAAAGCCAAGACGCAGGGCTCAAAACCCGCGTCTCAGCGCACTGCAAAGTCAAGACAAGGGCTCGAAACTCACGTCTCAGTGTCACTGTAAAGCCAAGACGCGGGGCTCGAAGTTCACGCCTCAGCAGAGCTCGAAGCTCGTGTCTCAACACCACTGCAATGTCAAGATGCAGAGCTCGAAATCCACGTCCCAGCATCACCACAATGTCAAGACGTAAGGTTCGAAACCCGCGTCCCAGCATCACTACAATGCCAAGACGCAAAGCTCGAAACCTACATCCCAGCATCACCGCAATGTCAAGACGTGAGGTTCGAAACCCGCATTCCAACATCACTGCAATGCCAAGACGTGAGGTTCGAAACCCGCATTCCAGCATCACTGCAATGCCAAGACGCAGAGCTCAAAACCCGCATCCCAGCATCACTACAGTATCAAGATGCGAGGCTCAAAACCCGCGTCCCAGCATTACTGCAATGCCAAGACGCGGGGCTCGAAGCCCGCGTCTAGCAAAGCTCGAGGCCCACGTCCAGTAGTATCTCAATGGCTAAACGCGGAGCTTCGCGCCTCAGTTGTAACTGTCCTCATTACCGGGTCAGTTACTGCTCACATAATGAAGAGAGTTAACCCTCATTATGGAGAGTTTTTAGGGGAGAATTTTACCCCTGAAACCTCTTAAATAGCTCAGTTTGCTATTGAAGAGGGGTTAGAATTTTTCAGTTGAGGAACACTGAAAAAGAATTAAACTCTTCTACACCAACTTGCTGAGTTCAAGTTTTTACCTAAGTCTTTTTGAGATTTCATTGGATAGGAGTTGTGCTACTCCATCCGTGATCCAAGGAGAAATTTTCAGAAGAGCTTGACGTTCACCCGGTTAACGAAAAAAGATTCACTTTCCATCGCTACGCAAAGAACTCAGCCTTAAATAAAGGGGAGATCCCACCTTTATCCCCTCTTTTGTAATCAGATTATTGATCCATTGTAATTTTCTTTACAATCAAATAAACAATTTACCCCTTCAATATTATTTTTTTTCGAGGAAATACTAGCTTTCATAGCTATTTATAGGGGTTTTTAAGGGAAAAACTGCCCTCTTAAATTTCTCCATAATGGGAATTTATGTCCCATTATGTAGAGAGAAAGTGAGTATTGATTGCCCCATAATGAGGATTTATGCCCCATTATGTGGAGAGAAAGTGGGTATTAATTGACCCAGTAACTACTATCTGTTAAATCAGAAACGCGGGTCTCGTTGGATGCGGACCTTGCCGTTGGAAGCGAACCTTGCATTTTTTAGTTGAAACGCTACACTGAGGTTTGTGTGGCGCCCCGATCTGGCGGGTACGGGGACGCCACTACAACGTACGTACGCAGGGCGATGGTACCATCACGTATGTACGCTAAGCATCAATACAACACAATACAGGGATCAGAGTGCGAAAATTACGTGTCGTTATACATTCCAATACAAAATAGTACAAGTACTTAATCAGCACAAATAGTGACATAATATTACATCAATATTACATCAGTAGATAGTAAAAAAGTAGATTGTACATGATACAAAAGATAATAACTCACGAGCTGGAGAGGGAGTCTCACGAGCGGGGAAGACGGGATGGAATTACGGCT
Source organism: Agave tequilana (assembly GCA_038442645.1). Taxonomy (NCBI): domain Eukaryota; kingdom Viridiplantae; phylum Streptophyta; class Magnoliopsida; order Asparagales; family Asparagaceae; genus Agave; species Agave tequilana. The sequence continues at coordinate 1,977 of JAVJIF010025024.1, read as the reverse complement.
GATCTGCCTGCTCCTCGAAGTAGGCCTGGTCCTCAGCTGAAGGGTCCACCTCGGTCCAACCTGCTAAATCTGGACATGCAAATCCAGGGTTGTTAGTGGGCAACCCAGCGAGTGCAAGAAGAAGCCAAATGATAAGTACAAATAATAGCAAGTGCATCATATCAAGTATAATATATCCAAATCAATAAGCATGGAATAACCACCATAAATAGTGAAATATGAAAATAACATTAGAATTTATGTGGCATGAAATAAAGCAAGTGTAGCAGGTCAAATGTCATGTAATCAAATTAGAAAGCAAGGAATAACTAATAAATAATAAGTAATAGAATTCATGTAACATTAAGTCAATTATCGAGTTATTATTAAGACTCGTTCAATTTGTAAGTTTCGGTATATGACCGGTGTCATATACTTCCGCATACAAGCCGAGCGAGGTTGGTTATTGGAAATTGCTGGGGAATGACGAACCATGTTTAGAATGGGTCTCGTGCATGCCCGAGACAACGGTCCAGGAGTATCCGGTACTGAGCCGGAACATACCGCTAGGCACCGGGACTTACTATATGCCCGAAAGTCTTAGTATACGCCCGAACAGGAATAGAGTGTCACCGTTTCCCACAGGATATACCCAGGGATTATAGCACTCCCGCCAGGCAGGCAAGGGGGTAGGGGTGCCAGTACACCCCTCGGAAACGCCTGGTGGCCTCCAGGTCGAATCTAACAGGAATAGTTGTACAACATATGTGTGGCCACCATAAACACAGAAGCTATATCGATACCCATCAATTTCCCCATCCCGGTGTAAGTTGTTTAAATATAACAGAGTCTCAAATAATAATGTCCGCAGGGTATTCACAAAAGTCCAATATCCATAGTTATCCTATTACGGGGGTCAACAGGAGTATAATATCAGGAGTAATGTCAGGAGCCCCCATTTCAGGGGTTCAAGTATACAGGAGTTCAGGAATACAAGAGTTCAGGAGTATCAAATGTTTGGTAATAATATAATAATCATGCCAAGTCCCCGTAAAAGTGATAGTCATGAATATGTCATATAATACGGTATCAGGGGTGGTAGTGTCCGGTCAAGGGTCACGATGTCATGTCAATATACTTATACCACACGAGAGCATGTCATATACCGGGTGTCAGGATCAGGTGTCAAGTATGACATATATCAAGTACCGGTGTCTAAATATCAAGTGCCGTCGGATAGGTTTCAAATATCAAGTGCCGGTGTAAATACCGAGTACCAGTGTAAATACCGAGTGCCGGAATCATAAATCATATATCAAGTGTAACATGCCAAGTGTCGGTGTAATTACTGAGTGCCGGTGTAAATACTGTGTACAACAACATATATTAACTCGCATAACATGATATCATGTACTAAAACTACGGTAGCAAGTGCTAGGCATGCTAAAATATCCACATATCAATTTCATGTTATAAATACAAGAGCGTTTATTTTTAAGTGTATTAAAAAGCTCTCGCCTGAAATCGGGGTGAAATACCGGTTAAAAATCCGAGAAATCGGCGATCCGTACGAGCAATCCACTAGCCCATAGTTATATATTAAATATATAAATATAAATATATATAAATATTGGAAAGGGAGTGAGAGAGGAGAGAGTAGGAAGGGGAGAGAGGAGAGAGAGAAGAGAGAGGAGAGAGAGAGAGAGAGTAGGGTATTTTTAGAAAACGGATATGAATTAAAAGGGGAGGGGTAGGGTTGTAAATATAGGGCAGTAATTTGAGGGAGAGGTGGAGGGTATTTTAGGGAAGTGGGAAAAGTTATTTTTATTTAGGGAAAGAAATGAAAAGAAAGAAAGAATGAATGAAAGAGAGAAAGAAGAAAGAAAGAAAGAAAGAAAAAAATGGAAGGGAGGAGGAGGTGGCCGGCGACGGCGCCGCCGCCGCCGGGGAGGAGGGCGCACGCGACGGTCGTAGGGGAGGGAGGTGGAGTGGTGGAGG